>CAUYQG010052442.1:0-36377 GCA_963574415.1 Tarsius wallacei
AAAGAACGAAATCATGAATTTTGCAGCAACCTGGATGGAACTAGAGTCCATAATACTGAGTGACCTCTCACAGAAACAAAAAACTGAGTATCACATATTCTCACTCATATAGTAGACCCTGATCATCCAACGTACTACCACAAGAAAATGACTGACAGTGGTGGGAAGCTATGGGGGGGGGGCGATGGGATTAATGGTGATAAATATCTTTCTGGGGATGGGGAGACACCTTTTATCATCAAGGGTGCCTGAACGAAGCAATTTTGTATACCTAACCCCTAACTGTACCCCATAATACCATAATAAAAAAATATTTTAAAAAAATGATAATGCTACTCTTACCCAAACTCTTAAAAGAAATAGTAGAGAAAGGAACAGGTTTCAAATAATTGTATGAGCTAACATAATCATGACACCATTTAAAGACAAGAATTAAATTGACACCAATGTCCTAGCACTCCTTGGCCGTTTCCCCAGGAAATTTCTCATTAGCCATTCTGACAAATAGGCCTCCATATGATGACTTGTTTGTCACCATTTGATCTTCCTTCTTTCCCAGGCTGCTTGCTAAAATCAGAATTCCTGCTCCTTTGTATAAGAAATCGAATCAGCTCTACTTTTGTCTTGCCCTCATCTATCTAGGCTATTTCCAGGAACCTTATCCATGAAGGTTCATCCAAATGTGTTTTTTTAAAATGAGTCCTCTGCCTTGCAGCAGAGAAATGTCACTCCATCAGATGGCAGAAGTATCTATAGTCAGACTGTACTTAAAGACTGTTCTTTAATCCCTCATTATAATTTAGCACACTTTAAGTTGTAGTAATTATTAATCTACTGGAAAGTGACAACGATTTGAGATTTTCTTCTTTCTTTTTTTCTTTTGGCCAAAGGTAAGGACTCTTCCTGGTAAAAATTATTTTCTTATTAAGTGTAAAAATATAAAAAATATAAAAGTTACAGAAATTTGACAGACAGAAGAAACATGACATTTGCTCCAGCCATTTGAGACCACTTCCACTAATATTTCGGTTCAAATTTACTGTCATTATTTTATGTCTTCATGGTTTTTCTTTTATATCACTGCTACTGTAGAGAAAACTTACATGCTGACTTTTTTAAAAATAGGCTCAGTGAAAGGCACTTCCATGATGTTACTAAAATCTTGGTTAACACTTCTAGTTTTTGCGTAATATTACATCAAGTAGATATAGTTTTTCTGCTTTTTCCTATAATGAAATGTTAAAGGCTTCTGATGCATTTTTTCTAAATTTCTTATTTGAAAAGTATTCTATTACTTGCAAAATAAGATTATCTAGATTGTCATTAGCACAAGTTAATCCTTTCCCTTATTATGTTTTTGGCTATATTCACAGTGAAAAAATTATTTAGTTTTAATGTTTTATTTTTGTAGACACGTGATCTTACTATATTTCCCAGACTAGTCTCAAACTACTGACCTTAAGTGATTTCCTGCCTCAGCCTCCCAAAGTGCTGAGATCATAGGCGTGGGCCACTGTGCCTGGCCTCTTCTTTTTTCTTGATTATTCTCACTACTTGTTTGTCAGCATGAGCCATTACACTCAGAAAAAAAAAATTCTTTGTTTTAGTTAGAGTTTCTTGGATTCCTTAAAAATTGGATATCTCCCAATGTGCTCAATAATCAGCATTTTGTCTTTTTACGTTTTGTGTCTTAGTAACTTAATGTTTTTGGTCTTTAATCTCTCTGGAGTATAATATTGCTGTATTGTGCAAAGTGATAATCTAAATAGGTACTTTTACCAATAGCTAACTAATGGTAAAAACAATACTTAGTAGATTTCTCATTGATGTGTAATGCCTTATTGTGATATAATACATTTCTATAAGATCTATTTCTAGAATATCATCACTTCTGACACAGCACTATTTTAATTATAATAGCTTGAATATACTTAATAATATGAATTATCTATGTACCTGCGATCCAGTCTTCCCAACTCTCTATGACTTGATCTCATACATTTGTTTTCTCAGTTGATGTATGAAATAAATCTGTTTCAAATATACATATAAGTATATATCTCATTTTAGTTTTGTTTTTGTTCATTGTATTTAAGTTTTAATTAATTTAGGAAAGATTGTGAAGAATTTGTATTAGAGAATTTAGGAAGAAAGTTTTGAGTAACAGACTCAATTGCCGGTTGGTCATATGGGATATGAACTAAAACAAAGTCCAAACATCAGACTCCTGATAAATGAGTCATTATAGACTGTGCCAGGATTTCTCAATTACACTTGACAAAAACCATCTCTGGCTAACTCATGTAGAAGGGACACGAGTCCATGTTGGAGGGACCACAGAGGTCAGATAACCAAGAGGCTGGAGGGACAAGTTCTGAGAACAGCTGAGAGCTAAACTTGCCCCGGAGGCCCAGGAGTAGTGACAGTCTTGTCAGAAAGCTCTTCCTAAGATGAAAAGAGGATCCTGCTATTGTCCATCTGCTCACGATTTAAATTACTAGAGTGTGATAAAGGGAGTATATAATTATCCCAGCTGGATCAACCATCTGCCTCTTTGCCAGGGAGGACAGAGTTCAAGATTAGAGGTCTAACTGATTCCATAAACTGGGGAAACGCTAACTTCAAGTAAAGAAATTGAGGTAGTCTCATGAAAAGGAGACAACAATGGCCTTACAGAGCACTCTTATTATTAGGTAATAAGAGTGGTTAAGTTTATAAACCATCATGCCCCTGGCCTATTATAGGGTTCTTGATTACAGCCTCCAGATTTTTCCCTTTGTTTTTATCTCATCTTCCTGAGAATCTTGCATCAGGCATTTGTCACTGTGGTCTTGAGTGTCTTGGTTCTCCCCACCTTCCAGCACTTGAAGGGAGTGGAGTGGATGCATTATTTTTTAGGAAGATATACGTGCATGGTGGGGTGGAAAATGACAATAGGTAGGTAACTGAAAGTATCTGTACTTAGGTAATCTTCTGAAGCTTCAGTTTTTTGTTCTGAAAATGAGGAAAATCATAGCCCTAATCTTACTGGGTTGTTAAAAGAATTAAATACGACACTGCTCTACAAGGCTTAGAAAGGATCTTGGCATATTATAAGGTTTTTATAAATGGTGGCTCTCATTATTGCCATCAGCATCATCATCTTTATTATTGAAGAAATTAACAGACATCACAATCTTCATCCTAGAAGCCTTTGAGACACATATTTATTACTATGCGAGAGCTGTAAAAGGGAAAAATTGTAGGACTAAGTGACTTGTTTAAAAAATATGAAAGAGTCCCTTGTGATGGGACCTCAGATCTGCATATTAACTTCACAGCTGTAACACTATTAATTAAATTCTTTCCTTCAACATGTAAATAGCTTTTTGATATACATCTGCAGCCAGATTCTCCTGGTGTCCCCCCTGCTCCCCTTAGGAGTACTTTAAGCATCTTTGGAAGTCTCAAAGGCTGTTTTTCATGCCACACTTTAAGATTACCAAGGGCACGATTAATAAGTTATTGCTGCGTCTTTGGAAGTTACAAGACTTGAAATAAGTTTTTCTCCCTAGGAATGCGTTCAGAATGTAAATATAAAAACTGATCTTATTTGGTACATTTGAAAATACTGAAAATAACTTATGTTAAAAATTTCAGTTGTACTCTTTTTTTCCCCCACAGTAGTTAGACGTGTCTTAACTATGTCTTTTTGATTACTCCAAATTGCGAAAACTTCAGACTAATATTTCTTCTAAATGACATTTCTTGAAAGGTATGAAACTTACATATTAGTGCTCTTAGAGAATTTTCAATATGTTACATTTTCTTAGCTTTCAGAATGTGTACAACTGCGTGGGCAAACTTAGACATAAATGTAAATGTAAAGACATTCTATGAAGATTTAGCTTATGTTAATCATGAGATTTGATGGAGGACTTCTAAAAAGTTACAGGTAGGGAGAGAGGGATGGACTAATTCTTACTGATTTCCTACTGTTCAGAGGCCTTCCATTGGCTTTTTCCATTTTATCCTTACCTCTAAGGTAGATATTATTATCTTTATTTTATAAATGAGAAACTCAGCTGAGAGAAGCTAACTTGCTCAAGGCACATAAGCAGTAAATGGGGATGTCAGATATTGATGATTTCCAAGTCTACTTCTTTTCTCATTATAGCACATTACCTTCCACACAAAAGGAAAACTCACCTTCATTTGTTCCTCTATGTCATGTTTTAACAACTACACATTTTCTGACTTGTAGTATTTTGGTTCTTAAAGAAATTTAAACCATTTCCCCAAAAGGCAATGATAGCACCTTATTGTCTGCTTTTGACTTAAATGGACACTATCATTCATGAGGATCATTTTCTTAAATCTAAAGTTGAATAGCTCACCTGAGCAGCCAGGCAGTATAAATGAAATAATTCTTCTTTTTCAAGACTCATTCATATTAGCTAACCTGAATCGTTCCTTTGCACTTGCTGGGAATCTTTTTTTTTCTTTATCGACATTCATTTTCCTTCAAGGTTGGATTCTTCTATCAACTTTGACTTTGGGCAGGCACTTTCCCATAGAAAAGTATAAGGCAGTCCATTTGGGACATAAACAATTACACAGGAAACAGAACTCAGTTTCCTTCAGCTGTTAATAATCTACCTATTTTTTAATAAACATTCAAAATATTTTTGTCTCATAGAGTTATTTATCTGATGGCATTTTCAAATGAGATCAAGGATGTATAGTATACTTCTTTTTTATTTAAACAAATATAACTTACTGAATATAGTAATGAGTCTCAAAGTTATATTTAGCTTTTCCTTATGATCTCTCCCTACCTGGACATTTTTCAAAAAGAATCTTAGAATATAATTTTTATAGGGGGTTAGAGGTAGGACACAAAACATCTGTATTCAAAAAGAATACACCAAATAATACAGAAATAGTATCCTAGAAACTCAACCAAATAGTTTCTGTGTTTGGAACGACAAGAATTATATTCTATTTACTATACTATATCAAGAAGTAAATAGGATATCTATATCAATGTACACTTTGGTAAAACTACATACTCAGTTCACTCGAATAACAAAGTATTTCAGGTTCTGGACTATTTGTACATATGTATTCTACTGTTCTGAAAGAATATTTTTGTCTGTAATATTGACTGGGGGTGGGGAATGGTGGCTGTGGGTATTTGCCCAGTCATTAAGGATCTATAAAGGAAGAACCATCACAATATGCTCCTAGGCATTAAATCTAAATGAGCCCCAAAGGCCAGCAAATGTTTATTTTTATATTTGACTTCTGCACAGACCTTTTCCAAAATGAAGCTATAATTGCTTTAAAAAAAGGTAACGAAAATTTAGTTATGCATTTTTTATTCCAAAGATTTCAACTATACCTTTTTATTAGGCTTGAGCCTAAATGAGTATAACTTCTGAAAATAAAGTTCTCAGTGTCCTTTGTGTAGTGAGATTATTGATTCCCTTTGTAGTTTTTCTACACTAAAGATAATTACAGGCAAGGCTAAACTTCATTTTATATTTTTCATAAATTTGTCATATATTCATATACAAATACTTTAAAAATCTTTACACTAAAAAGCCAATTTGATGCTACATTATAGTCCAATGCAGATACAAACCACAATCTAAACTATTAAGTAATTGCTACGACCTCGGTGGTATTAGGAGTTTTTAATCAGAAATTTTTGTTGTAATCTTATGCCTTTCTGTAGGGTTTCACATTTTTTTTTCAAAAGAGAAGATGAATATTTTATTCTATTAACAGTAACTGTGTTTCTCATTATATGATTAGAATCACTGTATTGGACAAAACCTATGCAAATATAATTGAATACTCCAAAATATGTTGTCTTTGCTATTTGTATCTTATCATTTTTCTTCTTCTAATGAAAATATGCCTCAGAATAATTTTTAAAGAAAGATAAACATTTTACCTATCTACTAAGTTTAGTGTCTCAGCTCATTGGATTATAACCATGAAACGGTTTTATTTTTTTGAATAAGCTGTCTTCCAAATCTTCCCAACCCTTTTCCCATTCCAAACACATTGTGTACAGATTCTGTAACAACTTTGGACCCCCCAAAAAATTGTCTCATGTCTTATTCAAATCTGTTCTCTTGCCCTCATCAAAGCTGACCTCACTTGAGGCCTTTACACACTTCTCTCTTCCTGGTCCTGACTCCACTCTGGGAGAGGAAATGGATGTAGTGGTCTTTTACATAGCGAGCCTTGAGCTGATGTTGGAAGGATCCTGACCTCATGCTGTTCTTGATCTGCTCCGTCTACCGCTAGTGGCCTCTGCTGATGAATCTCCAAATGTGGCAAATTATCCCACTAACTTCAATAAGTTCATATTTATGTTTGATAAGTCTATAATTATTCCAATACATGAAAGTTTGTTACACCACTGGTTATATAACATTAAGCCATTCTGAGTAGACCATGACTGCTGAATTTCCATGTAGACATTGCTATCAAGAGAATTCTGGTGCTGTGGAGAGACCATACTTCTATAGCTTATATTCAAATGTTTTGCTGTGTTTTAAAGAGACAATTTTAAAATGATGCTGCAGAATTTTTGATGCAGTCAATTGAACATAAGATCATTGTAGAAGAATAATATGCAGAATGAATAGAACATGAGTAAATGCCATTAAGATTTTGGATTTTCTTGTTGTGATGTTAATTAGTTTGTTGTTGTCTCTGTGTTATGACATGTCAATTAAGAGTGCAATCTTAGTGATGAAGAAATCCAGATGATATTTGTAATAGTTCTCGAGATTATAAAAGAGAGCCTGATAAACATATTTAGTTGTATTTGTTTACTTTTAAAATCACAATAGCAGTGTGCACTACTGGGTAGCTTAATAAAATAAGATTGTACCACAGTCATATTATGATTGATGAACAGTAACCTGAAGAGCCCTGCAGGAACCAGGAAGCCTAGGATAATGATTACTCAACACTACTCGCCAGTATAGCATGGAGGCAAAACCCAAGCAATTTAAATGCTTTGTATCAAATTTCCATATGTAACCAGTTGAAAGGAAAAGCGCAGATAATATTAATCATAGCCAAAAAATTATTTGTGCTCAGAGAAAGTTTCTTTCTGAGCCATGATGGCATGAGGAATTACAGGTCAAAGACGAGAGGTAGAAAGAGAGATAAGATTTATTTCTTCTTGATGCAGGGAAGTGCGGACATAATGGTAGTGCAGAAATCCTTATAATGAGATGCCTTTGGTATAAAGCTGCTAACAGGCCAGTGTCTGCCAAGCAACGAAGCTATCTGGATTGCCACTGCAGCACAGACCTGCCCAGGAAAGAGAGTTGGGAAATATGAAGGATTCCAGCCCTTCATGTTCTGAGGACTGACAAAGAGGAAAACAGAGAAAAAGTTCTTGAAGTAGAGACTTCCCAAAAGATGAGGCAGAACTCGCTGGTCCCAATACAGGCCACTGAATGGAGGCAACACAGTGTCAGAATTTAAAAAGAGAGGGACACAAGAACCATTCCATTGTCTGATAATCAGGAATGAGCCCTTGGGAACCCCTCAGTATTTAGTAGTTGTCGGTGTGCTTGTGTGTTAAAATGATCACATTGACAATTCTAGCTCTCTATACTCCCTGAAAGGTTGGCTTTTGTCTGGGAAATCTATCCTACTGCAGAAACCAGATGGCGTCTCACAATCAAATAACAATTGAAGCTGGGGGAAAAAAATGAAGGCATTGAAAAAGTAATTTTACTTTACTCTTGTAGAAGCCACTTTGACTCAAGTTCTCTGAGAATTTTTTTTATGGAACCTGAATATCAGTAGTTTCTAATTTCCTAAAAGCATAGAAACTTTAAAAGCATACATTTTGAAGATTAAAATTGGATGGAGAAGAGCAAAAGTTGAATAAAATTTGGTGAAGTTCAAAGAAAAAGTAAAAATATCCATTTGTTAGGTTAATTTACAGATGGGAAATATCTCTTTCTGTAAAAATCATATCACATTTCTAATTTTCTTAATGCTCAACTACATCCATCGAATCATTCTTTCATTAAACAAGTAGTGGCAAAAGGTTCTAGTTATCTTCCATTATTTACTTCTCCTTTTTCTGGTCAGGAGTCTAGGAGAATCCTGCTTTCATATGTGGTAGCAGGATTAAAAAGTTGTATTTCTTTTATGCTAAACAAGTGGGTATGGTAATCGAATTAAGTTTTGGCCAGTAAGATACATGCCAAAGGATTGTGAGGGATGGGACTTCTGGAAAGGCTTCTGGAAGAGCTAATGAATTTGAAGTAGGCCCCCAAATTTAGTGACTTAAACAATACAAATCTGTTATTTTGTATTTATTTTGTAGCTCAGAAGTTTAATGTGGGTTGCAATGAGGTAAAATTGAGGTGTCAGCAGGGCTGATTTCTTTCTGAATGCTCTAGAAGAGAATCTGTCTCCCAGCCTTCTCTTGCTTCTCGAGGCTGCCCAGATGTGTGACTAGTGAACACCTCCTTCCATCTCTAAAGCCAGCAATCATGAGCCACAACCTTCTCATGCTGCTGTCTCTCTAGTTTTCTGCAACCTGAAAAAGTTATCTGGTTTCCTGCAGCCAGAAAAGGCCTCTGCTTTCAAGAATTCAAGTGATTAGATTGGGTTCACCTGGATAATACAGGCTAATCTTCCCATATCACAGTCCTTCATTTAATCACATCTTCAAAATCCACTTTGCCATGTAAGGTCACTATGCACAGGTTCTGAAGACTAGGACCTGGACATCTTTGGGGGTCATTATTCTGCTATGACAGCAGAAGCAGTCATCTTGGTGGATAAGGTGACCTTGAGGATGTCAACCGTGCATGAGAATAGTAGAGCTGAAAGAAAAATGACCTTGGGACTTTAATAACTCTGTGGAATTTTCAGACCAGCCCTGAACTGCCCAACGACCAGATTCCTTGTATATTAGAAAATGTGTTTAAGCCATTGCTTGGGGGTTTGAAATATACATTTGAAAATAATGTCTAACTAATCATATATAATTCTACAGTCAATATTACCTAGTATATACTTGGTTCAAAGCACTGTAATATGAACTAGGGCTATATCCATTTGTTGCCCTCATGAAATGTTTAGTATACAGTTGGCCTTCCATATCCATGGGTTCCACATCTATTGATTCAACCAACCATGGATGGAAAATATTTGGGGAAAAAAATTAAAATAGCAAAACAATAATAAAAATAAGGCCAAGTGCAGCGGCTCACACCTGTAATTCCAGCACTTTGGGAGGCAGAGGTGAGAGGATTGCCTGAGCCCAGGAATTTGAGACCAGTCTGGTCAACCTGGCAAGACCTTGTCTCTACAATAAATCAAAAAATTAGCCAGGCGTGGTGACTCACACCTATGGTTCCAGCTACTTGGAAACCTGAGGCAGAAGAATTGCCTGAGCCCAGCAGTTTGAAGCTGTGGTGGCTATGAGTGTGCCACCGCACTTGGACCTGGGTGACAGAGTGAGATTCTGACTCAAAAAAATTACTAAATAAATAAATAAAAACAATAAAAGTAATGCAAATAAAAATGCAGTATAATAACTATTTACATAGCATTTATGTTCTATTAGGTATTCTAAGTATTCAAAAGATGATTTAAAGTATATGGGAGAATGTCTATAGGCTATAAGCAAATACTATGCCTCTTTAGATCAGAGACTTAAGCAGTCTCAGATTTTAGTGTCTTCAAGGGTCCTGGAGCCAATCCCTCATGGATACTGAGAGAATATTGTAATAGGAAAGACATTAAATGAGATAATAAAATAAAATACAGTGCTTAGTATGATAATAGACGGTAAAAAGAACTTTGATATTTTAGAGTAGGAAATATAGTCTCCTAAGGAAGATGGAATTAGGATTGTATACACTCAGTAAAGAGCGGCAAAGTAAATAACATACCACCCTTCACAGAGATGTTGTAATTGACTTACCATCCGTGAGAAAGGTGCTTTGTGTTGCCACTTTAAAAAGTTCCTTATAATGAATTTGCATTGACCCATCATCTTCATCCCATCCTTTTCTCCCAGACTCTCTTCTGGCAAGCACATATTGAGACAGAAACTCTGTGGGATTACATGGATCAAGACTGAGGTCACTACCCCTGGGAAGTGATGTTGTAGAGACATGCTCTAAACACAAGAGCTATCAAGTTACAGACCATGACAGTCAGTGGCCTGGAAATATTGTGCTGGCACAGTTAGGAAAAAATACCAGTCTGCTAGGAGTCCTTTTGAGATTAGATTTTTTTTTCCTGAGCATAAACAGACAAGTGTGCTTCTCAACAATCAGACTGAGTGCACAACTGTACTATTTAGCTAAGAGTCGGTACAGATATGAAAAATATTTCAAGAAAGGGTAAAATGCTTCCTGCAAAATCCCCGTAAGAAAGCATACTGCTGAAAGAAAAATGTTGTTAAGAAGTCCTTTCTGAACAAACACTGTATCCCTACACTTACTATAACGACAGAAAGTCAATTTGTTTGAGCTGTCTGGGGAGTTGATTTGACCCTGTTTCCAGAACAACGTGCAATGGTTTGATGGCATCATTTCTAAATGGGCCACCTGATGTTTGAATTTATAGATATAATTCATCATCTATTCTAGTCCTTAATTATAGAATTAATGAAGAAAACACTTCCTCTGTGTATTTGAAATATTAGGGGCATTAAGCTATTTTAAGTACTAGTCTGAGAAAATAACCTGTCCTGCTTCAAAGCTGTGTAGGACATCAGAGATACCACTTGTGTAGTGAGCTGCACTAACGATTAACTGAGATACTGAGATAAAGGGTGTAGTTATTATTTCCTGCATACGATTAAAGTTGCATACTGAAAGCATGGTATGAATTTCTGTTCAGTACAACAAGCAGACAGGCTACTGGTTCCTGAAATCAATGCCCATCAGAAGAGCCTAGACATTGGGTGATGTGCATGAATAATTGAAGACTGATTTGTTAACCGTGGAGAAGTGAAGTTAGCCGTGCAGGGAGACACATCATCAATTGCCAGCAATTTACTATGTTTTTGAAAACCACAGGCAGCAATTTACAGAAAAGATTAGGCCAGTTACTGTACACATGTGACATTTTCTTGATTTAAGGTGTCAATCTGGAAAGCTGTAAACTGACACCTGGAGTTTGGAATGAGGTTATAAAGTTTATGAAGAACTGCTTTTCCCTGTGAATGTCTATATTTCTGCTCTGGAAGACTCCTGAATGCGCACTTCCTGTTGGGGCTAACTGTGTGTATGCAAATGAGCTCTGTCAAAGAAGGCTGATGCACCTTCTCTTGGGACCATTAAGCACCTTTGCGTCACTCGGTGCTCAAATGCACTTGGTGTGCATGACAGCATGGTGATGAGCTGTTATTTTTTGGAAAAGAAATTGTTGTCCATATTTCTTTAGCCCCTGCCATCCTAGGGAGTGTAATCACTTTCATTCTGCACCAGGAATTTGCATTGAAGTTCTTCATAAGAAAATGATTAAAGGAAAATCCCCTTTTTATTAGTGTAATTTCTTTCCACTTCGTTTCCCCATTGCTATTAAGTCAGTAACAATGATTTCTTCATACTTGAATTTGTAAAAAGGTAAATGAAGGTAGTTTTAACCCCCAGTGGAATTTGAAACCGTAGGGTGTTTTGGGGGATGAGTGGTATTGAAAGAATATTCATAAAATACAGCACCTTATAATTTAAACCCGATAAAGTATAACCTATGACTGATCATTATATGACTGTTACCCCAATAGGCTTTTTATATATTTTTTGAAATGTGTTCTCATTATTTATATTAATTTATCAACCTTTCCAAGAATTCTAGCAAGTTAAAATCTTGAAAATCAGAATTATAATTGTTATTCCTAACCTAAAAATCACATATGCCAATCGTAACTATTTTAAAGTTGCATTTATCTTTTTGTATGAAAAACAAGTCAAGACCTCCTATGTGTGTCACTGTTAACAATAAAATCAATCTGAAAACTAAGACATATACCTTTTTTCTTCTTTTCACTCTTTCTCTAATTATCCATCGGGCTGGATCTATGAAATTCTTTACAAAGTGATGGCAATTCTTGTGTTTTGCTTTAATCCTTTTCCCATATATATTTTTTATAAGGTGAAAAATATATGAACATTTGATAAATTGTTTTCTGATTTTCATGGCAATATTCAAAGTGAAATATAAAATGCTAAAAATTCATCATAAAAGCCAAAAATTGAACTGTTTTATAAATAAAGATTAGTATTAAATCATCATTCTGGCTTTACCCAAAGCTTTGTGCTCTCTTTTTAATTTAAAAAATCAATAAAATAAAAGTTCATATCAATGGACTAGTTTTGGAATGTTATGTTGAAGACTGACACAGCTCTGAATGGTTGAGATGACTTCCAATGCTCTGCCATCTATGGCAAACAATATCCTTGCTACTGTTGAAAAACATGCATTATTTTAACTAGTAGTTTTGGCAGCATAGTGTTGTAGTGGCAACGGGCAATCTCATTCAACTTTTTGAAAATAATTTCTTTTTTTTAAATACCAAGCATTCAAGGCATGTAAAATCCAGATCTAATTTTCTTAAAACCTTTTATCATAAAAGTAACAAATATTTTCATCATTATTACAGAAAGTTTTTAATTACTTATACAATCTTGGTTTTGGGAGGATCTAATCAACAAAATCACCTAGTATTATCATCAATTCTTTGTTGATAGTATTTTTAAAGTAAATAAGGATATACTTTCATAAGGAGAAAAAATGTTGAGTGATTTAGAAATAGCTATACCATAGACAATGACATTGTGGTTTTTTCTGTTTGACTAAACATTAGAGTGGGATATAATAATAGTGACAGCCTAACAAAATGATTTCAACATAATAAACTTTCAACTTTGTTGCAAAATCAGGGAAAGAATCTCTAAGGCTAAATTATGATAGGTTTACATCCAAATGCCTTTTGCTGCATGATCAGACTACAATGATTTTGACTTGATCTATTTCTTTACATTTTGAAACTCCATGCTTTATTTTTCACTAAATCATCAAAAACCTGTGCACTTTATTATAAGCACCAAACATAGAGTGGGGTTATTATTAGTTTGCGTTTATATTGCATTTTTTTTTTCAAGTAGTTCGAGGTGCTTTACAGAACATGACAACAATCATCAAAACACTTCGTCAGGTATGTAAGGTGAGAAATAATGCTGTTATAAATGTGCCAAAGGCATAATGCTTACTGGAAAATGTTCATTTTCTACATATTTTGTTAGAGATAATATTTTTAGAGATTGTACTTAAAATGAGTTCCAACTTTCTTAGACGTTTTCTTTTCTTGGCTTTAGAAAGAGACACATTTGTTCCACAAATTTATTGAGCACCTGCTCTGTGCCGGGTATTGTTGTAGGTGCCGAGAATATAACTGAAAATGAAAAGAACTTGCTGTCATAGAACTTTTATTCTGATGGAAAAGACATGATATATAAACAAGTAAACACACAATATAATATCATGTGTTACGTGCTATTGAGGAAAAAAACAGCAAAATAAAGGGAAAGAGAGTAACTTCATGGAAATGTAGGGAGTTGAGAGGTCTTAGAGGCAGAAGGGAGCAGGTCACGCACTAATATGGGGGAATCCCAAGTTCTTGAGATAGGAACATCTTTGGCAGGCACAAAGAACAGCAGGGATGTCATATCATGTTGCTAGCACGCAGCGAGTTAGTTGAAGAGAGCAGCTCACAGGTCACGAGAGTTGGCCAGTGATGAGATCCTTTAGGAAGCTCATAGGCCATAAAAGGATTTGGATTTGGTCTCCATATGAGAACCCATTGGGTGTTGTGCACTGGGGGCAGAGTGGAAGCAAGAGATCTGCAGGGAAATGATTGTGGTGGTACAGATAAAAAACCAAAGGTGACTTGAACTAGGGCATGGCAGTGGCCAAAAAAAAAAAAAAAAAAAATTGTAATCATATTCAAAGTATAGTCTAGAAGCAGAGAAGATGGAATTTGTTAATGGATCAGAGGTGGTTATGAGAGAGCTTTAAATTCTGTCGCTGGGCAGGGCTCGGGTGGCTCAGCCTGTAATCCCGCGCTTTGGGAGGCTGAGGCGAGTGAATTGCCTGAGCCTGCGGGTTCGAGATCCGCCTGGGCAAATTTGCGAAACCTCATCTCTACAATAAATTTAAAAATCAGCCGGGCGTGGTAGCACATGCCTGTAATTCGGGCTACTCGGAAGGCTGAGGCGGAAGGATCGCCGGAGCTCAGCAGGTAGAGGCTGCGGAGGCCGGGAGCGGCCACTGCACTCCAGTCTGGGCGACAGAGTGAGACTCCAACTCAAAAAATAAAAAAATAAAAAAATAAAAATTCTGTCTCTGTCACATGTTCTGTTGTCTCAGACTAGCAGTGTTCTGACCCATAAAAGAGCAGTAGTAATTACATTAGAGTGTAGCAAGAAGACCAAGACCTTCTGTCAACACAGTGTACGTTTGGTGCTTTAAAAATGTATGCTGTTATCCCCTTCACAACTAGCCCTTTTATTTCTTACTTTCTATTCTCTTTAATTTTACGCTCCTTATTTTTCTTCCCCTCGGTTTCCTGCTTGTTTGTTTTATCATATCTTGTCCTCCAAATATCTTATATCATGATGCCAAGATTTTGGCAAAGGTTCTGTCTCTGAACACAAAAGGGATCGGTTCAAGTAAGGAGCCCTAAGTCTGCCTTTCTTAGTTTTATTGCAAAATCACCGCATTTTTAGACTCTAATGAAAATCCTTAACATAAGAGTTGATGTATTTCTAAAAAGTATGAAACATCAGTGAAAAAAATATGTGGAGCATTTGTTTCCACTCTTAGCCAAAGACAAATTTTAGCAGTGAGAACAAAAAAAAAAAGGAAAAGCTTTTGAAACTTCGATCAAGTCTACTCAGTTATACATGTTCACCTCAAAATTCTAATTTTGATGAGAATCAGTTATACAAAAATTTACATTTTGATTTTGGGGAAAGTTCCATTTGTATGTTTTTTCTCCTGACACTAACCAATTCTCCAGCACCATCTGGGTGTCCAAAAACTCAATTACATTCTGATGCTACCTAAAGTTAATATAGACCTCATAGGTTAAGAATTCAGTCCTACAGCACTGCCCCCATATCCTATGCCAGCTACAAATGGGATCCCCAATCTACCCACATTTCTATCCTGAAAACTACAAATTAAATAGTTCATGTGACCACTTCTCAGGTTCTACAGGTCCCTAGAATGACTCACAGAATCCAGAAAAGTACTTTGCTTACAATTATTGGTTTACTATAAAGAATACAACTTGGAAACAGTCAAATGGAAGACAGCATAGGACAAGGTACGAGGGTGGGGTTTCCATGACCCTTGTGGGTACACCACCTTCCCAGAACTTGGACATGCTAATCTAGAAGCTTTCTGAATCTCATGGTTCAAGAGGTTTTGACAAAGTTTCACTGGAAGCATGAGTGATTTAATTGTTGTCCATTAGTAACTGACTCCATCTCAAACACCCTTTCCCTCCCACATGGGGAGTGGGCCTGGACCACTCCAACCTGCTAACCATGTGGTTTGTTCTTCTAGCAACCAGTTCCCATTTGAAACTATGGAGCCCCGTACTCTTAAAAGTCACCTCATCCACATAAGTTCTGGCAAAGTCAAAAAGATCTCTTTAGTAACAACAAATGACACTCCTATCACTCAGGAAATTCTAAAGTTTTAGAAGCTTTGTGCTAGGAATGGGGACACAAACCAAATGTATATATATTTTTATTATACCACACTAATCACGGCATCTTTAATTACTAACCCATTGAGGAAAAAACTTTTGGAAAAACCCTGATGCTAGGTGATGAAGTTCAACCAGAATGTGAAAGACATTGAATGTGAGGCCAAAGTGCTAAAAGCCAAGTGAAAAAGAAACAGAAGGAACAACTTGAAAGTCTACTGGGTACCAGGCAAATTCACTCAGGGAGTTTGTTTCATCCTAACATCAGTCTCCTATTGTGTAGGGGAAAAAAAGAAGCTTATAGAAGATAAATAATTTATTCCCAGTCAGCTGAATGATACCTGACAAATGAACTATTTAATACTGGGCTGCTGTTTCCAAGATTTAGATCATATCCATTATTGACATTTGTCTCTCTACAAAAGAAACACAAATTGAAAGAAAAAAAAAAACAGGGCAAACACATTACTGTCTTCATACCTCCTTCTCCCCCAGGAGTAGTATTCCATCTTATCTAAGTGGCAGGAGAGCCTGAGACATAAGAGGTTCATGAATAAACAAAACTCTGTCCTAGTAACTGACACCAGGGCTATCTAACACAAAATGGTAAGAAGATTTACCATAGTAATCCTGTTAATCCAAGCATCAGAGACTGTAAATCAACATTCATATATTCAGATTTCAGAAAGGTTTTGGCCTTAAATTATCTGAAAGATTACATTCTCACGGCTCTGTAATTAGGATTTGAAACATCAGCTGCCCCACCTGCTATAGTCATTGGTGATCCTTATCATGACAACTGCCAAGAAATCTCATGGATTACAGCAACTCCCCTGACATTGCCCCATTTAGTCACAGATGAATGAACCGGAAACTTCATCCAAGTCTGCAGATGAGAAAATCCTATCTGTGAGAAATTAAAATCTCTGGTGAAGACACAAAATGAGTGGTTAAAGGGAGAGTCAAATTTAGAATAAGAGTGCCCACATTCATGGATGTTTTCAGGGATGTAACTTAGGTTTGAGTTTGTATGTATTTCGCTGATTCATCAGTAGCTTCATTGAATCCATCTAGCAGGAGCAAAGAGAGGTGGGCAAGTCATAAAGTTAAGCCCATTCAAAGCTGCTGTCCCATCCAGCTGTGTCTGAAAACCTGTGTATCCCCGTATGATTGCTTCTCTCATAGTGAACAATTAGTCTTGATGACTTTTCATTTTTCAACTTTTCCCATTTATTTTGCATTGTTTTCCCCTCCATCAAAAAATTTTTAAAAGAAAGAATTAAAAAATAAAGGAAATAGATATACTGCCTGTGTTTTTACTATGATGCTGTTGATTTGGTGTTCCAATTTGGTGACACTGTTGTTTGTTAGACCTCGGGTTCCAATTTGGAAAACCTGGATGTAAGTATAATCAGTGAAATGTAACCTGTGATATCATGTAAAGATGATGCTGTGGTTGGCAGGGATACAGATTCACCTTACTTACTTTGTCACAGTGCAGTCATACAATACAAATATTTACTTTACCTAAATTCAACTTGGCAAGTCCCATACAGGGTTCTTACCTTATAAAGATAGAATAGAAGCATTCAAACCTAAAATAGCCAGTGAGTGTTGGTAAAATCACAGAAATAATATGCCAATAATTTTAAGGTCTTCATAATTATTGGGAAATCAGTGAAATGCTTGTTAAGATGTCAAAAAAAACACAGTAAAACAGTCAATATCCTTGAAAAAGAAAATGAATTAATTAAGGGCTATTCCTGAAAAGAAGAGTTACAAGGCATTCTATATGCTGTAAGGGAAGAAAAATATATTTTCCTTTTACTCATCTTAGGTCCATTGGCTGTTATCTCTTTAACAAAAGACAGATTAACAAGAGAAAAGCATGCACATTATTTAGTGTAAGTTTTATGTAACATAGATGCCTTTGTAATAAAATGAAGACCCTACAAAAAAAAAATGATTAAACTCTAGTGCTTTTATGCTAGGTATGACAAAGAGTGGATAGTTGTGAAATAATATAATAGAACAAATGAGTATGCTTTTATGGTAATAAGTGAGAAAAATTAGCAAGACCTGTTATTTTTAGATCCCTCTCTATGTCCCTGTGTCTTCAGAGATAAGAATGTTCTTTTCCTCCCAGGTATAGAGTGGGCACCTCTCACGTAAAGGTCTTATTACTTACTTCCAGGAAAAGTAGAAAGCCCTTCCCAGGTTACATGACCTGCTTAAGAGGACGGTAAGAAAGTTCTTCCTGCACATGCTGTTCCTCAAATTCCTTTAGTTTAAAATATTGATATACCAAGGTGCCATATTTTGGCATAGAATGTCCTGAATGCCATCAATACAAAAGTGTATTAGTAATGATTTTATGGATAATTTAAGGGATACACAGGAAGTTTTGAATACATTGTATGTGATTTTCATCATTTATGCTGACTTTAGATCCAGGCCTTTCCAAAAGAGGCAGCTGCATTTTGCCCATAAGTGTCAATTTTTTGAAACCTGATAGTCACCATTAATGCTACATCCATCACAAGAGTAAAGGTAACAAGGAAAGAATTCCAATTTTTTCCCTGAAACAAAAATAGTTTTATCCATCCCTCTCTACCTCTAGCTCCTACCACTTTCTTTATGTATAACGTCTTTTTCTTAGGTAAGAAAGATGTTAATGATCTTATTAGCATATTAAACAATAACCTAGAAAAGGCTGACATTTCCCAGAGCTTTTGGTCAATTATTAAAGTAATGAAAGTTGCCAGTTATTCAGGCCAAGCCTATAAATGCCTGAAATTCACTTACTGCCTGAAAGGTCAGGTAAATTAAAGGAAAATATAGGGCTGGCCTTGAATAGTCTGAATGTGGTGATCCTGAGTGCTATTAAAAGTGGCTGAAACTAAGAGACCAGGTATTAATTCTAGCTGGCTTCCTGGTATTGATTAAGAAGTAATCGCAAGTGCTCGTTGTGGGCAAATTAAGAGATAAGTCCTTTTCAGAAGGTCATTTACATGTCTTATTTTTAATTAATATTACTGACTGGAAGATTTGCAGTCAAATTAGCCCATTAGTTATAAAAGTCATTCTGGAGAGTAGGAAAGGATCATTTATGTAATATCAGATCCAGGTTTTTAATAAATTGCCATTTCTTCTCACATCCTGCTAGGAAAGATCTGAAGTTTTGAATTGTGAGTTAAATGGATAATCATGACCTATGCAGCTCTGTTTTGTTGTTAATGATTATAAATGTAATATGGGAAAATATTAAAAACTGAAAAATACATTGAATTGTAAGGAAGAAAAAAACTCTCTTCCTTTTTTTAACCACTCAAAGATAAACCCAACATTTTAATATTCCCATTTGTTACGCTCAGCATATATATATTAAATTTCTCTTTAAATTTGTCATTGCTTAAAATATAGCTTCATATTTTGCTTTTTCATATGTTGCAATAAGAGTATTTTTATGTCATAATTTTTTTGATGTTTTAATTAAACTTTTCATTTTTAGATCATTGTAAATCCACATGCAATTATAAGAAATAATATAGAGAGATCTTATGTGCCCTTTACCCAGTTTCTCCCAATGGTAACATCTTGCAAAACTGTAATGCACTATCATGACCAGGAAACTGACATTGATACAGTCAAGATACAAACAATTTCCATCACCACAAGATCTCTCATGTTGCCCTTTTATAATTTCCCTGCCACCCCATTCTTAACCCCTGGAAACCAAGAATCTGTCTTCCATATCTATCATTTTGTCATTTCAAGAATAGTATATACTAACCCTGAATTGTACCCCACAACTTTAAAATTAAAAAAAATTTAAAAAAAGAATAGTATATAAAGGAAATCATATAGTATATAACCTTTAGAGATGAGCTTTTTCCACTCATCATAATTCTCTGGAGATTCCTCCAAGTTGTTGCATATGTCAATAGCTCATTCCTTGTTATTACTGAGTAGTATTCCATGGTATGGATATACCATGATTTGCTAACCATTTACCTATTAAGGGACTTATATGTTCTTTCCAACTTCTAGCTATTATAAATAAAGCTGCTATGGACATTTATGTACAGATTTTTTGTAAACATAAATTTACATTTCTCAGGGTTAAATTCCCAAGTGTATAATTGCTGGATCATTTGATAGTTGCATGTTTAGTTCTATAGAAAACTGACAAACTATTTTCTAGAATAACTGTGCCATTTTGCACCCTCATTATCAATGTGTGAGTGATTTAGTTTCTCTACATCCCTTGCCAGAATTTGGTGTTGTCACTATTACTAGCATTTTAAACATTCTGATATGTATGTAGTAATACTTCCCCATGTCTTTAATTTTTGTTTATTTAATGGCTAATGATGTTGTATATCTTTTCATGTGCTTATTTGCCATTAGTAGAATGTTTCTTCATGTCTTTTGCCCATTTTCTAATTGGGTTATTTGGTTTTTATTGTTAAGTTTTGTTGAGACTTCTTTATATAATCTAAATACTAGTCCTTTGTCAGACATGTGCTTTGCAACTATTTTCTCCCAATGTGTAGTTTTTATTTTCATCTTCATATCAGGCTCTATCACAGAGCAAATATTCTTAATTTTGATGAGATCTAATTTATTAATTTTTCTTTTTATGGATACTACTCTTGATGTTAATTCTAATAATTTTGTACTAACTCTAGATTCTGAAGATTTTTTTCTAAAAGTTTAATAGTTTTACAGTCTCTGAGCCTTTTGAGTTAATTAATTAAGCTGTATATTTATTTCTGCTATGGAATAGAATTAACAAGCTCACTAATGGAAGAAATGTGTGTGTGTGTTTGTGTGTGTGTCCAATCAAAAAATTTACTGAGAAAAGAGGTGTAACTGGATATATTAAGTGAAGAAAAACTACAATACATTTGAGCTAACTTCAAAGGAATATCATTGTTTTAGCAGTCTAATTTTTTTGCCAGTTCTCCAAAGGTCTACTCCAGTATGTACATTAATCACTTCACTCTTCTCTTATTCCTTTTAAGCTAGAGAAGTCTTTACTTAACCAAGAAAAGAGTGCTGTGAAACAACTTAATTTGGGAAACTTCACTAGAAATAAAATTTGTACATAAACACTATAGCATTTCCCACCTGGAAAAAATATAAAATAGTGTTTTTTTAAAAAAGTATACATGTATTCATTTATAATAATAATTCCTCGCTCCCATACCTTATATCATTACTGTCAATCCTTTTACTTATTCATAAGCATATATACGTATGAATGTGTGTATGTGTATGTTAGAATCTATTGTTATTATTATTATTTTGGACACTGTAATTTGTTAAATCAATTAAAAATAAGAAGAATAAAAGTTTTATTTTCCCTTCCCTTCTTCATTCTCTGATGCTTTTATTTTTTATGTTCTTTCTAAAGAACCACTTTTAATGCAGGTCTATGGGCAACAACTTCTCTTGATTTTTGTTTGTAAAAGAAAGTTTTTATTTCTTTCTCCTTCATGTTTTAAGGATAATTTAGCAGGGCATAGAATTCTAGGTTGGTATTTTGTGTTTTGTTTTTCTCTCAAAAATTTAAATATTTTACTTTATTCCATTTTTTTACTTTCATAGTTTTCAAGAAGTCAAATGTAATTGCTATATTTGCTTCTCTACATGGGAGCTTTTATTTCCTCTAGCTTCATTTTTAAAATGATTTTGGTCTTTGATTTATCTATAGTTTGAATATGATATGCCTAGGTGTAGGTTCTGTTTGTTTGTTTGTTTGTTCTTGACATTTACTCTTTTTCTTTTTTCTTTGAAGGGACAACATCTTGCTATGTTACCAAAGCTAGTCTTGCGCTCCTGGCCTCAAGTGATCTTTCCACCTTTATCTCTTACAGTGCTGGGATTACAAGCATGAGCCACTGTGTCCCCTCTGTTTTGACATTTATTCTTTGGTGTTCTCTGATCTTCCTGGATCTATGGTTTAGTGTCTAACATTAATTTGGGGATATTATCAGTCATTGCTCCAAATATTGCTTCTGATTCTTCCTCTTTTACCTCTCCTCTGCTATTCTTATTGTGTGCCTGTTATACCTTTTATAGTTGCCCCGTGGTTCTTGGATATGCTGTTCTAGTTTTTTTCCCATCTTTTTTTTTCTCTTGCTTTTAGATTTTGAAAGTTTCTGTTGCCATATCCTCATATTCAGAGATTCCTCAGCACTGTCCAGTCTACTAATAATCTCATGAAAGACATTTTTCATTTCTGATTTAGTCTTTTTATCCCTAGCATTTTGTTGTCATTACTTCTTAGAATGTCCATCTCTCTTCTTACATTACCTATCTGTTCTTAGATGTTTTCTACTTTCCAGTAAGCCCTTAGCGCATTCATCATTTTGAAAAATTCCTGTTGTGAGCATTTCAACATTTCTACCATTTCTGACTCTGGCTCTGAGGATTTGACTATTTTATACCTTTTAGTATGTCTTGTAATTTTTTGTTGAAAAGTGGACGTGATATACTGTGTAAAAGTAACAATAGTAGATAGGCCTTTAGTAATAGAGTGGTAAGGTGTGGGGAAGGGGAAACCTTTCATACGTCTATGACTGTAAGTACTATCTAATTTAGTTCTCAGAAGAGTCCCAAAAGGTGGTACCATTATTTACATTTAACAGATTTGGAAACTAGAGCTTGCCTAAGGTCATATGACTAATTAATGAAGAAGCTTGGATTCCCACCCTGGTTTTTCTGACTCAAAAATCTACTTAATCATTGTCCTATACTGAGTTATGTAAAACCAGAAATGACATTTCTGCTCCATTTGAGTCCTGTTTCCACCACTCACCAACTCCGTGACCCAGGCAGTTTGCTTAACCTCAAATCTCAATTTCCTCATCTGCACATGAGACAATAATAGTTCTTGCTTCATCAGGTTGTAATAAATGTGACAATTACTTTAACAGACAAACAAGCAAAGTATTTGAATTGCAGGATATTTTTGAGGGGTTTCTAAGCTTCTATTTGCCTGCAGACTCAGGAAGGGCTCCTAAAAAAAGGAGATGAATGACGAGGGAGTAGAAGAGTGGACAGAAATTGGAAATTGCCATTTCCTACTCCTGTTTCCTTTTGAAGGCCTCTTTTTGAGCCATAGCCACCATTTTCCTATTGTTCCTGCTATCCACAGAGAAGTCTCAAGAGTAGCAAAGACAAATAATAATTGTTGAACACTTACTACTATAAAGCCAAGCATTGCTGTAAGCATTTTACTTGTGTTAACACAACATAATCCACAAGACGATCCCATAATTAAGGAAACTGAGGCCATGAGAGATTAAATAACTTGCATAAGGACCATAGTTTATGAGTCCTGTACTTTATGTGTACTTTATTTTTGAGGGGTTTTTAAGCTTTCTAGCTCCTGAGATATTTCTCTGTTCATTAGTCCCTAAGCCTTTTCTCTTCACTGAGGCAAAGGGACCACCTGGAGTTTTTTTCTCATCACCATAAGAGGTAGAGAGGGCACCCAATAATTCTACTATTAGCACATCTCAGACAGGCCCTTCAGAACCACTCAACTCCCATTGATTTCCATGGAGAAAAGTCCCATTCAAATGGGAAGCACAAAAGGATTTATTTGCTCCTGACATAAATCTGTGTTTCATGCTGGGCTCATTAGGTTCCATGAGTGGGGAAGTTGAATTCAGATCAATGAAGAATACAGAGATCACTCTTACTGAGCAAAGATATCATGTGGCCTACTGGGCACAGATACTAAAAAAGCATCAGAGGCATGACTTTGTGGTTGTATTAAGACTATGCAGACATTGATTCCATTAGTCCTATTCAGCACTAATATCCCAGGGTGAAGGAAGGAAATACATGGGAAGCAGTATGGCATCGTGTCTAAAGGTAGGGGTTGGGGAACATACTTTTGGGGTTTGCATCTCAGCTCCACCTGCTAATTCTCAAGTAAGGTATTTAGCTGTTCCTCGGTGTTATCATCTGTAAAAAGCACATGGTAATAGCACTTTCATGTGGTCCTGAGTATTAAATGAGATAATACACATAAAGTGTGGAAAACAGTACCCAGCACACCTTAAGTGACATAGCAAAATAATAGTGGTTTTTGCTGAAAGCATCTTTCCATAGGGTTTACATGCTAATTTCAGACAGTAAGTCAACCACTCTTGCCACTATGTTGCCAAATTTAACAACTAACTCTGTTCGGTGAAACATGTCTGTGAAATAAAGAAAAGAATTAGCAAGTTTTTAATGTTTGACAAATTACTAACTGCATGAATTGTACACGCCATGGCTTAAAGGAAAATGTGCTGATGGCTAGAACTAAGAAAGAGCCAAGAAAGAAAGATATCCTTCTCAATAAAAGCCTCCTGTCTCTATCCCTCAATGCCGAAAGGCATCTGGGGTATATAATGGGCAAAATATGCAATTATGGATGAAAAGTTCTGCATTCAAGTTGTGCGACTTTGCCACCTAAAAGCAGAATAATTCTGTGTCAATAACTCTCTAAAATGTAGTCTCTATTTGAGAATTACAGATAACAGCATCTTATAGAGTTAAATATGCTTTAAATATCTTTGTAACCAATAATGTCTTAAGCAAATACTGCCTACAATTTACTACATTGATTCAATCATTCAAGCTCACCCTAAAGTGCTTATGTCCTAGCAGGTTCTGGTTGGTATAGTACTTATTCAGAGCCTGTGGTAAATTACTTCACAATCAGACTGCTTTCCTCTTAGACATGACTGGGACCAAAGATGGTGGGTAATGGAATTTTTTCCCTCTGCAATGATAAGAGCAAAGAGTAACACTTCTTGGAGCATGAAGTACCTGGCAGTTGGCATGGAAAGGAATCCAAAGAGAAAGGTGGTAGAATTCTGTTTCACCTGCTTTGAAATGTGGCTGATGCAGACCCTGATATAACTTTTCATGAAGATTACTAAGAATGATGCGGATTGCGGTGGTTACAGCAGCTTGCCTTTTCACAACCCTTTTCCAGTTTACAAATCCTCTTCTCCTATGAAAAAGTCATCACTTCCTGGTAAAATAGAGGACTGGAAATAATGCATCTTTCATCATCCTTAGGTTGCTAATTTCATGGTGGTTTGAAGGAAATGCCAATGTAATAGGAGTCAGCAGGACATGGGGGACAAAAAATAGACTGGAGGTAGCAAGGTTCTTCCTGGTTCTACCCCTTACTGGCCATGTGCACTTAGACAAGTTTCTGAATGTCACAGAGATTTGGTTTCCTCATCCTCAAGAACAGCAACACCCACCTCAAAGATGGTGATAAAGATTAAAAATATCCTGCATCCAATACACCTTCTCTGAGGCACTCAGTAAGCAGGGTCCATTATCATTACAGCCACCTACATCTGTCAAGGTATCTTGTCCTCTGAAGCATTGTGAGAGACCCATAAATGCTAGTTACACTCCCCTCACTATGATTTGGATCATTACATTGCTTTGCAGAGGAGGAAGCTGATGCCCACAAAGGTCTAAGGGCTTGATGAAGACTGTAAAACTCTCTCACACTTCAGCTTAGGAAACATCACATGACAAGGGGGTCCAGAGTGGAGCGCAGGCCCATATCCAAGCTTATGTCAATCAGATGCTAAAATGTCGTTATCTCAACACAGGATTAAGTGCTTATATATGTTGCTGCACAACAAAATGCATTATTGATGTGTTAATGTTTTCCCGCTGGGTATATCCGTGGTTTGCATAGCAAATTTTGCACATTTTGTCATCACCTGTATTCGAAAATAGGATGTTTCTTGACAAATTATCCCATTATCTAACCAGTTTTATCATTACCAGCTTTTTTTTCATTTCCAATCTAAATGTTTTATTTTTTGGAGTGTATAATGTGCTTCTTATTATGCAATGCTAAATCATTTTAAGTAATTCGTCTAGCCTGCTTTGTTACTCTCTTCCAAATATTAATAAGCAGTTATCCCTTTCTCTCAGTATTACTTGTCTCTAATCTATACATATGCTGTGTTCTTAATGTCTTTGCATAGCTCATGTCTTTCATCACTGTTCTCACTTCAGTGTGTGTTCCAGTTTATCAAGAATTTTTTTATAGATCTCTCATGCATAAGTCATGGTTTCAGACAACTTGCTATTCAAGATTATAAAAAAGGGAGGGCCCGTATTGGTGTCTATGTCCTTCCCCAGATGTCAACTTCTATGTCTTCTGTGTCTTCTTTGCCTTTTGTCAACATTTTATTCTTAACACCTGGCAGAGTGCCTGGAATGTTATAGTTCTTGACTGAATATAACTTAAATTTTTAGTATTTGCTTTACTTTTATTGAAGCAAATAATTCATTAAGCTGTCAAAAATATCTGAAAATATCCCCCCCCCACATATGTGGGTGCTACCTAATTAATGTAAGACACTGTCCTAGGGTTTGACAGTAGAGAAATGAATCAGGTTTTGCTTGTCTGTGAGGGGATGACACAAAAGCAAAAAGATAATTCTAGAAATGTTGGCACATCACCTAGACAGGGTTACTTTGTGCCATACCCTGTTTTAACACCTCACATCTATGAATGTACTTCATCCTCACTACTACCTTATTTGGAATGATTTTCTTGTGTTTGCTCATCTAATATGCACTACAACCCTAGGGAGTAAGGCACTTATTTAGCAGCTCTATGGCTCAGTTTCCCCATCTGTCAAATAGAGTCTTATTTATTGAATTTTTTTTCCATGTCTACTGTGTGCCAGCCACTGTTATAGGCAGAAGAGATACAGCAGCAAACACAATTTAAAAAAAACCCTGCCTTCATGATCTTACATTCATAACAGCACCTACCTCATAAGATTTCTGAAAGGATTAAATAAGATGACATCAGTAAAATCATCAAGAACAATATTCTGCAACCCATAAATGTTAGACATTATTGTTATGCAAAGACATGCATTGACTAAGTAGATAAATGCATTCCTTCTATTGATTATGAGAAAATTGAAAGAAAACAAATAGTTCAGCATAAATTCATCAGCACTTAGTACAAAGAAGTCTAAGAGTTGGACTGTTATGGACTCAGGAATTTGGGGTAACGTGCTTTTTTTTAGACTGGAATAATGTGAGTCAAAGTATTTCAAATTCATTTCTTCTCATGAGGCATATGAGTTTGCGAACCTTATATATGGGCTTGTACCCAAAGGATTGATTCATTGTAGATTTGTTTAAAAAGTGCGTACTAATAGTTCTAATATAATTATGGCAGTTCCTTCTTATTTGAGGCTTTGCTTTCCACGGTTTCAGATACCAGCAGTCAACCATGGTCCAAAAATAGGTAACTATAGTAAACACAGTAAGGTATTGAGAGAGACCCCATTCATATAACTTTTATTACAACATATTATAATTATTATATTTTATTATTAGTTATCATTGTTAATCCCTTACTTTGCCTAATTGATAAGTTAAAATTTATCGTAAGTATGCATGTATAGGGAAAAAAAGTAGTACACATATGGTTCAGTACTATTTGTGGTTTCAGGCATCCACTGGGTGTCTTGGAATGCATCCCCTCCAGATAAGGAGGGACTACTGTACATTTGAAAATTGTTTGAGCATGAGGTAGAGTCTGAACTGTAAAAACATTCTGTAGGATGGAGCCCTTTTTTCCAAATGAATACAAATGATACTCTACAGTAAAATGAGTTGTAAGCCATACATCGGACAATTATAATGGGATTGAATCTAATTGGTATTGGAGAATTGAGACTCTTCATTCAAAGGAGTACTTTATAATCATGTAATAATGAAACTCTGGTTCTTAAAGACTGACAGATCAGAGTCTTAAAAAAAAAGTATTTCTAGTTGTTCCATGTGTATTCAGCAAGTCACAAAACATGCTTTATTAAAATTGTGATGGGGTCTATATCCCAAATCCCGTGCAGTCTCCACCTCAGCACTTCCATTTCTATTGCTTGTCTCAAGTCACTAGGCCGACTCTCATCACCCCAAGCTCTGCAGATGTTGCTTGCTATTTCAAAAGTGGAAACAGAGGCAATCGGTATGAATTACCTCAGCTTACCTTCTCTCTTTCTGAAAGCACTCCCTCTGTCTAGCTCAGAAGAGTTGTTTCCACTTAACACTTTCTACTCCCTCTACAAATTGCATTGTTTCTTTATGTTTTTTGTTTTCCCCCACTGCTAGATCTTTCTTTTCATCATAAAAACAAGCCTCAATTCTCCTCTTTAATATTAAAGGAAAAGCAACTTTCCTTCAGTTCCTGCCTTATTTCTCTCTTTTAACAACCAAGTTTCTGTAAGGACAAATTTATTAGTGTCCCCACTTCCAAGTCTCCCGTTTACTCTTCAAAGGGAGGAGACCTTGACATTCCAAAGGAACTGCTCTCTCAGTGGTCACTAATGACCTCTCCTTGTCAATTCAGATCAACACTCATCCACTATTAAGTCTCTTTTTACTAGAGCTTTCTGCAGAATTGCAAACTTTTGCCCATACGTCCATCAACTCTTTCTAAAATCCAAGTCCCCAGAGGAACACCTTTCCTGACGTCCACACTCATGTCTCCAGCTGTACCTGGACATTATCTCCTCAACTCTCTTCCGTAACATCTTAACATGTCAAAGGTTATCCTTGCTATTCCTTCTTCTCACCCTGCTCCATCTCTGATGCTTCTTGCTAGTGTCAGAGATGCCATCTTTCACCTATCACCCAGTCCAGAAACATAAAAAATCTTTCTATACTCTCCCCATTCTCCACGCCCTCAATGTCCTGATGTCAAAGTAATTTCCTTAAAATGAAAATCTGACCGTGTCAATCCTGCAACTAGAACTCTTCAGTGGCTTCTCACAGCTTTCAAAAGAACAGCCACAATATTTAGCAAAATACTCAGAGTCCCTTTGCCAAATTTTCAATTTTTCCTCTTGACCTTCTCCCACAGTATTTTTCATTCCATGTATTTCAAACTTATTTTAGTTCCTGGAGACTTCTGTGTTGTCATATCTCCAGAACAGCTTCTTCTGATGCCAAGCTAAAAACCTCGTCCTTAAAACTCAGTTTCAAGTGCTACTTCCCCTAAAACCTTTCTGTTAAAAACTTTTTCCTCTTCTGTGCCTCCTACGTCTCTTCCCTTCCTTTGTCTGAATATTATCTGTGTATGAAGCTTGCATGGCTGGCTTGATAATCTCTCTAACTAGGTTTTAAGTCATTTAAGGGTGGGTGTAATGTCTCATTGATGCTTTAATTGTGATATCTATTACAGATTAGATATCAAATGCTATCATACGTTGAAATTATAGCACTTCTAGAAGACATAAAAATCACATTAAAAGTATCTTACAGTACCAGGAGACTTGTGAAAGAACTTTCACAACAGCTCTTTTCAAAACAATACCCATCAACAGTAAAATGCCAAACAGTGATATTCTCATACCCTGTATACTCTGGGGCTGTGCTGTCCAATATGGTAGCCAATAGCCACATGAAGCTACTACACGCCCGCAGTATGACTACTGTGTGATTTGAGATATGTTGCAAACTGTGAAACAGACACCAGACTTCAAACTTAACACAAAAAAGATCAAATATAAATATTTTTGTTGAAAAAAAAGAAATTATAGCACTAAGTCAATGACCCAGTGAATACTGAAAAGACATGCACAGCACCCCTTGTGGTAAATTAGGAAATGCTGTGGGTGA
This sequence comes from Tarsius wallacei, assembly GCA_963574415.1. Classification (NCBI taxonomy): domain Eukaryota; kingdom Metazoa; phylum Chordata; class Mammalia; order Primates; family Tarsiidae; genus Tarsius; species Tarsius wallacei. Next base: position 29,462 of record CAUYQG010052442.1, read on the forward strand.
GTCACACCCAGAGGGACCCTGGTGCTTCCCTTCATGGGATAATCTCTCGGTGGCTCTTTTTGTTAGATAGGGCCGTCTTTTCCTAACATATAGATTATCCCATAAGTAAGAGCAGCCATTTTTTTTTGGTTTGGTAGTTTCTCACATCTATCCATATGTTTTTAAATAACATTATGTTAACATAATCTGCTAAAGTGAAGGTTTTTTTAAAAAGTTAAAACACTTAATAACCCTTCAAGGAACATAACTGAGAAATTCTGGACCTCACCTTATTTTCCATACGAATTTTTCTTTAGTGTCACTATTGACAACCCCATCTCTCAACATTTTAGGGTCCTGAACTTGCAATCCCTACTATCCCTATCTTGTGTTCTTGGATGGGGATTCATCTATATCTGTAGTCCTGACTTCTCTCTCAAGTGCCAGTTTTTTGCAATGAAAAAGGCCACTGGGCAGTAAAATACAATAGAATAGTGGTCATCATGCCAGGCCCATTCATGTATGATTTCTTATCTGCATGATAGTCCCACAGGGCAAGTGTCAGGACCCAGGGAGAGGGACAGCAAGAGAGATAGTGAGCTGGAGGGCAGTCCATAAAATGCCTGGTGCAATTGTGCCTAAGGCTCCTTGGGAACAAAGCTGCCCATTGCAGCTGCCACACTCCCAACCATAAAACCCTCCCATTTCAACCATGTGATTGGAGGTAAATGTGCCTGGCCCAGATGTCAGCCAACCAGGGACACTGGTGAGACCCTGCCTGGTAATAACCTGAGCAGACCTGTGCTTAGCCTGTCTGAAGGGGAAGAGCGTATGAAAAGTGTGGAGACTCCCTATGAGGGGTACCTGTCACTCTCTGTCACTTTTCCACTTCTCTGCCACTTCACATTTGAAAAAGCAGGCAATAATGGCCAGAGGGCTTAGTATTGTGCAGTTTAGATGTTCCTTCCACTCTTTCTCTACATACACACACACACACACACACACACATACACACACACACACACACACACACACATTGAGTAGATTTAGGGACGTACTCTCAAGTTAACTAAAATCAAGGAATTAGAAAAGTAGTTAGAGAGGTACTCCTCTTTGTTCGCAGAAAGTAGTGGCTATGCCTCTGCATGTGGAAGGTGGTGGGCTCTGGTGGGGGATACTCCAGGGACAGCTGGGTGGGAACAGGCAGTGCTGTGAAGGAGCAAAGTCAGGCCAGCACGGACTCATGGTAGAAAATCTCTCAAATTCCTTTAAATACAGTGATTTTGTTCCTTCTTACAGTTTCAAAATAGAGTTGAGAATTGTGGTACGATAAGGCCAAGTTCCCAATCCTATTAGTAACTAACTTATTCACAGTATTCATTTCCCAATCTGTGATGCAGCAATCCACAAAATATTCTATATCCGTGCCTCATGATGTATGATTCAACAAGGAGATATATTCAATTTTTGAAGTTGCCAAAAATTATACAGATAAGGTAGCCTATGAAGATGCACACGCACACACACACTCCTTCCAACACACACACACTTAACCACACAAGCATGACACATATAGAAATCGCCCCTGTTGGAATTTTCCTAATGTACTTTATTCACGATGGTTTGAAATGGACACTAAAGGTTCTCTTTGTACCTTCTCAAAAGATGAAATTTTTAGTAACAGTGTATTTTAAAATAAAAATCTCTGAACAATGTTGAACTTAAAAAAAGTCACACCCATGGCACTTCCAAGGTCAAGGAAAAAAACTCTCAATCTGAATATGTAATTCTTTGCTTTGAGAATAATGTTCTGTTTGTGTATTGTAGCTGCCTGTAGGAGAGAATTTTACTGGGCATAATTTCATTAATGAAAGTTCTTTCGCTAGTCAAGACTTTCTTCATACATAGAGAACTGAATTAATTTTGTACAGATATTGTAAACAAAAGGAAATCATGTCACTGGTATAATGTTGCTACAAAAGACCTCATTAGAGAACTCAGAAATCCCAATTAATCTTATGTTCATACTGTATAAAGATAGTAATTAGTGATGGTAAATTGATATTTGGAAATATACAATAGTTAGCTAATCTCATTTTATTAGGATTAACTCTATGCTCTCACACTTATAATTGGTCAAAAGTTGAATTTTTTGCTTCTTTGTAGTGAATGAACGTTTTTTACATATATAATTTTGTATTGTGTGCATAGCAGCAACTGTCAGCTTCCATTAAAAAGTGGAAATACAGTACTTTTTGGAAAAGTTATAGTTTCAAGTTTACAATTGTGGTGACAAAATTTTAAGTAGCAAAAGCTAATAGCAGATATAACCAGTCATGAAACAAACATTTTCCATTTTCCTCTAATTAATAAAGTTCAGTATCTAACCAAAAGCCCTTTTCATCTTTATCATTGCCTGAAATCTTTGAAAAACACCTCTGAGTTTGCTCTAACAGTTCCTAGCAACATTTCTTTTTTTTTTTTCCTTTATTTTATTGTAAAGATGTGGGATAACAAGTCAGGATTAGGTACATAAGTTCTTTTTGTTTTGTTTTGGGGGGTATTTTTGAGTTGGAGTCTCACTCTGTCCCCCAAGCTGGAGTGCAGTGGCACACTCACAGCCACCGCAGCGTCGACCTGCTGTGCTCTGGCGATCCTTCCGCCTCAGCCTTCCAAGTAGCCAGAACTACAGGCGCGCGCTACCCACATCCGGCTAATTTTTTTTTTTTTAATTGTAGAAACGAGGTTTTGCCAAGTTGCCCAGGCTGGTCTCAAACCCGCAGGCTCAGGCAGTCCACTCACCTCGGCCTCCCAAAGTGCTGGAATTACAGGCTGAGCCACCGAGCCCGCCGGTACATAAGTATTAATAGTTTATGTGCAGGTGAAGTTTGGGCCTCCAACTTGTCCTCACGGACCCTGGATTAGGATCAGGTACCCTTAGTGATGATATGTGCCCCCTCTCCCCTGGCAGTGTCCCACTATTGTCAATCCCTCTCTTGTTGTATTGTGATAAATGTTCAGGACCCACTTATGAGTGAGAACATGTGGTGCTCAGTTCTTGGTTTCTGTGATAGATCACTGAGTATGATGGACTCTAAAACCATCCATGTGGCTGCAGAGTCGATAATTTTGTCCTTCTTTACGGCTGTGTAACACCCCATTATGCATATGTGCCACATTTTCTTTAACTAGTCCACTTTCATTGAGTAGCAGGGTGGTTCCATATTTTTGTTATTGTGAACAGTGCTGCAATAAAAATGCGTGTGCAAAGTTGTTTTGTAGAATGATTGGACTTCCTCTGGGTATATTCTTAGAAGGAGGATTGCTGGGTAATATGAAAGGTCAATTCTTAGTTCTTTTTGAAATCTCCACACTGTTTTCCAAACAGGTTGAACTAGTTTGTACTACCACCAACAGTGTAGAAGTGTTCCCTTTTCTCTGCATCCTTACCAGCATCTGTTGTTTTTTGATTTATTAATAATTGACATCCTTACTAGTGTTAGGTGGTATCTCAATGTGGTTTTGATTTGTATTTCTCTGATGATTAGTGAGGCTGAACATTTTTTTCATGTATCTATTGGCTGCTCTTATGTCTTCTTTTTTTTTTTTTAATCAGTATTTTTTATTATCATATTGTGGGGTACAGTTAAGGATTAGGTATACAAATATGCTTCGTTCAGACACTCTTGGTGATAAGAGGTGTCTCCCCGTTATGTCTTCTTTTGAGAAGTGTCTATTCATGTCTTTTGCCCACTTTTTAATAGAGTTGTTTGTTTTTTTTCCTTTTAACTCATTTGAGTTCCTTGTAGATTTCCTGGATGTTAGGCCTTTGCCAGATATATAGTTAGCAAATGTTTTTTCTCATTCTGTGGGTTGTCTCCCCACTCTCCTGATGGATTATTCCACTGTGCAAAAGCTTTTTGGTTTGATGAGGTTCTACTTATCTATCTTGTATTTTATGGCATATGCTTTTGGCATTACGATCAAGAATTGGTTGCCTATTCCAATGTGCATTTTCTTCTAAGATTCTAGTAGTCTGAGGTTTTATGCTTAGGTTTTTCATCCATTTAGAGTTGATTTTTATGTATGGAGATAGGTAGTGGTCCTGTTTAATTTTTCTGCATTCAGTCAGTCAGTTTTCCCAGCACCATTTGCTGAATAAGGTCTCCTCTCCCAAGTGGTTGTTGTTGATGACTTTGTCCAAGATGAGGTGGTTGAGAGATCAAGTTTTTGCCTAAGGACTCTCTATCCTGTTTCATTGGTCTATATGCGTATTCCTGTACCAACACCAGGCATTTTTTTATTATTGTAACCTTATGGTAAAGTTTAAAGTCTGGAAGTGCAATACCTTCCACTTTGTTTCTTTTGCTGAGGATGCAACATTTCTTTATATATAAACCAAGCAGGCTGTGGAAGAAACACAGCACCTAAGCAGTTGGATGCACATGCAAATAAGCCTCCTATCTTTGAAAACCCTGCTGGACCAGGTGATTTCTGATCTTTCCTGGTCCCACACATAAACTCCAGTAGGAAGACACTAATCAGATTACTGCCGAGAAATGGGAAGTTCTTTCTGCCTGAAGTGTCCTGTACAGAAAAAGATAACAATAATAATGAAATCAAGCCATGATACCTCCAGAAAATGTTCTCTTTATCTGCATTTAGTGTTCCATCACTAGGAATCCTTAGTCCTTTTGGAACTACTGTTAGATGAGCCTAAATGGACTTCCAGGCTTACTTTGTTTGACGAGTACTGTAAACCCTGGGCATTTGTCATCTTTCATTGAGAATCAAGATGCATAGTGACAGTGTAAATAGTACAGCAGAAAGAAGCCTCCTAGGTGTTGCCTGGTTGCTGCCAGTATCTGGGATCTAGGAGTGAGGTTCTGCAGTCCCACACAAGATTGAGACTAACAAGGGAAATAAGGAACAAGAACACACAGGTCAGGTTTCCATTAGGTGAAATATTCCACCCATTTTATGTTGACCCCTCTGCCTAAAACACATCATAATCTCTATCATGGAAAGCCAGAGAGGTGGAACATAGGCAGAAATTTTTTTAAAAGCATGCAAAAAGAGCAAAGGGAGACAATGTGGGTGCAGAGAGTGTAAGTTTGAGTTGATTTGGTGATGGGAAGTGAAGTGGCTCTTTTCTGATTACTTTCCTTTTTATCAATAAAGAATGAGAGATGTCATAGCTGAAAGGAAAAGGGCTTTTGGATACTAGGGGTAGAAAAATAGGTCAATAATGTCTTGGAGAAAAGGAACACAAATATATGAGGGAACTATACGATTCCTAGGCTTTACCAAGTGTCCATTCAAAATTTGTAGTCATAAATTTAGCCCTTATCTCTAATTTGTCATTTAGCATATGCTGCATCAGATTATTATTAACCATTTTTTGTGGGAAAATTATATGTCCCCGATTTGTTTGTAAGTTTCTCAAAGGTGGAATCCCAAGGTTGAACTAGTTAAAACCTTCTCCAGGGAATACTTCAGTGTCCTAGCAAATCGTTATCTCAAAAACATTTGTGGAATTTAAGAATGAAGATTGGATTTAGAATTATGAATGAGATGCTTCAGGAAATGCCTCTAATCCTTCTTTTCTCTATTCTGAACCTTATTAATAAAGATGCTCATAGAAATCATTGCTGTCCTTCCTCTGCGCACACCCAGCCTGGCAAAAACAGGGTCTTGTCTGTTTACCCCTCATATCACTAAAGTGATTCAGTGGGGACCCCTCTGAGTACCCAGAATTGGGTCCTAATTCTCCATTCATTGAAGTGTGTCATCTGCTCATCAAACCTTGTCTGGAACCCGAGGAAGCACTGGTGTGTGATGTCTATTTCTAGTTTGTTAATTTGAAGCTGCAAGCTAGGACTAGCTCCATTTAGTCATATTTTTGTGTTCAAGTTCTTTAACCTCAATAACTTTGGTCCCTCAGCATTATGGTAGCAAAAGTCATAGACTGTGCCTGGAAATTTAAAAAAAAAAAACTCCTTTATTTTCATGTAAGACCCTTTCTTCTCAAAGTTGGTCCTTTCACCGGCAGCATCAGCATTATTTTAGAGTTTATTAGAAATGCATCTGAGTTCTTGGGTTCATTCCAAATCCATTGAATCAGAATTTGCACATCAACAAGTGTTCTCAGATGATTTTTATGCCACCAAAGTTTGATAAGCCCTCTTAAAGATGATGAGAGAAGCACCCCAAAAAGTTATGTAATTGTGTTAACAGAAAGCATTGCAAAATATAAGAACATTTTAATTATTGCTTTGATTTTTGTTCATAAAGAAAGGCACACTGTATTGTCATATATCTACTGGACCTAATGAGTAGAAAGTTCTTTTGATAATTGTCGAGAAAGCTGAGCTCTGATTAATGTAGGCTGGCTTTTCCATATGAATTGAACTAAGAAATTAGCCAAAAAATACCGAATCACAATAACAAAAATGCTCTCAGTAATCCATTAATGCTTTGTAACACATTTGCTTTTTGCAGACTTTTGATAAGAGGACAGCCAGAAGTCAGGAAAACAGCATCCATGTTCTGCAAAAACCTAATCTTAATCAGACTTGAAATGCCTGAACACAGTAAAATGTTCCCTGAACAGTAAAATGTTATATAACAAGTTAAATACCTCATTGATAAAGTAAGACACAAGTTTAGGAAGGGGTTAGTTATTGGAATAAACTACTCTTGAATATGTAAGTCACAGAATTATTTTATTTTTATTTTTATTATTTTTTTAATCTATATAATATTTTTTTATTGTGATATTGAGGGGTACAGTTAGGGGTTAGGTACACAAATATGTCTCGTTTAGGCACCCTTGTTGATAAGAAGTGTCCCCCCATCCCCAGACAGGTATTTACTGCCATTAATCCCTTTCCCTATTCCTCCTCTCCCCCATAGTTTCCCACCACTGTCAGCCATT
>CAUYQG010052445.1:0-48972 GCA_963574415.1 Tarsius wallacei
ACCATGCCCAGCTAATTTTTTGATTTATTGTAGAGATGAGGTCTTGCTTGCCCAGGCGGGTCTCGAACCCGCGGGCTCAGGCAATCCACTCACCTCAGCCTCCCAAGGCGCGGGATTACAGACTGAGCCACCGAGCCCGGCGGTCATTTGTTCTCCACATAAATTTTAAGTTGATTACCTGTTCAATTGCTAAACAGTAGTGTTTTCTTCTTCTCCAAATTATACCCATAGGTCGTAGAAGCCCTAATGTCTCTTTGAATGACTGTTTCTCTGTTTTTATAAACCAGGAAAAACACAATTCCTCTCTCAAAAGTGGAACTTCTGACTGAATTTGTTTTATTTTTTAATCAACTGCTTATGAATAAAGATTATATTCTTCTCCGTAGGATTCTGCAGATTTTGACAATTTGAAAATGTATTGGCTCATCAAAGGGCCAAGCCTTTCAAATCAAAATTATTTCAAATTACTATCTTTGTGACTTACTTCAACTGCAAATTTCGAAAGTGACATGTGTGAAATTTACTCCAATTCTTATAGTAGTGAAAGATAAATAAATTAATTTTTGAGTTAGGATCCTCTGGTTTGACTCTCATTGAGTAATTGGTCATAAATGCTGTACTAGGATTTTGTGCACTTCCATATTCATTTCATTTCACAAACCTCAGAATTATATTTTAGAAAAGCATTATTGCATATGTAATTAGTTAAGATGAGGTAATGAAATGGAGTGGGCCACGAATCCAATGTGACTTGGTCCTTATAGAAAAAGGAGAACAGAGACAGACTTAGAGTCACAAAAGTACAACGCCATGTGACAACATAGAGACTGAATTGTGCTGTCGCAAGCCAAAAAATTCCAGGAAATGCCAGAAAACAACAGAAACTAGGAAGAAGACATGGAGCAGATATCCCTCTAAATCATAACAAGAAACCAAACTTGCGGTGCTTTGATTTCAGACTTCTATTTTTCAGAATTGTGAGAGAATGTTTGTTGTTTTAAGTACCAGTTTCTGGTACTTTCTTATGGAATACCTAGAAAAATATTATAGCTATGTGTTATGAGCAAGGTAAAATGACCTCAGTTTGGCGACAGTGAGACTCCAACTCAAAAAAAAAAAATATGTATATATATATATAAATGTTTAGATAATGGCGCATAGCATACAGCATTATTTATAGGCACTTTAAGAATTGTCCAAACCCTCTTTTAAAGTAATTAAGCAAGACCAAATCCAAGAAAAAGAACCAAACAAGACTATTTTCTTTAATCAAAGTAATACAAGAAGCAGTAGCACTATTTCCATGAATTATCTCAACCATAGTCCTATCTGACCCAAGATTTCAAAAGAAAGCTTTGAATACTCTGGCTTAAATAGTAGTTCTATTCTTACCTCCATCATATTGGATGTAATGAAAGCAATATAGAATATTCGGTGCACTAAATATTGAATATTGTAACAGAGTCCATTAACAATCTTTTTTTATATCCCAAACTTGGGGGAAAGTTAGTCACAATTTATCTTTTTTTATGAGAATTGCAATACACAGTCATCATTATTTTTTATTAATTTTCAGCATACTATGCCAACTTGGTGAAATAAGATTTAATTGGATTATTGTTTAAGTAAATTGAATTATTGCATCCATGATATCATGATTACTTTCCTCTCAGAAACAGAGGTTAAGGAGCACTGAGAAACTGCAATAACTTATAGGAACTAGTCAGAACTAACTAATCAATATGGTTAATATAATTGAGTCCCAATGCAATCAGTTGAATCCTGGGAAATGTAGTTGGGAAGGGCATAAGACACTTTCTTCAGAGAGTTCAAAATAAGCTACTGGTTTTGCCACCTCTCATGACAATACGAATACAAAATGCACACCATCACCTGTGACCTGAGGTTAACAGTTTCTCTTCAGGTATTCAAAGAGATATCGGAATTAGAATAGAATTCAGAAAACCACTGGCTTTTAGAGATGTGTTGATGAGACTGGTTTGATCTATTTCTTGTTAATTTACTATTAATTTACAGTTTAAGAAATATGATCCAAACACACATTTTGGAAATAGCCTTTACATAGTTGTGTTTCAAATTGGAGTCTATGGTAGATTTCTAACAATGCCTGGTGACAGCCATTGGGCTTTTAGATTTTAAATTTAACTGACACAGTGGTTATTATATAATCTCTTGGAGTAAAAAAACACTGAAACATTGCTAGTATTTTGTAGAAACAGCTTTCAAATAATTTTAAATTCAAAATACCTATATATCAAGGATACGGATAGAGAGACGTTCCAGTAAGTATGGTGCGGCTCGGAAAAGTGCACAGAAAAAAAATTGTGTAGCAAGTGTAGCATGCTTGTGATGGTGGCTCTACTGGACACATGATGCTATGATGAAGTTTTAGTTCAACCTTTGGATTACTGAAGGACTGCATGCTCCTCGTGTTGAATGGACAGCAAAACACTTACTAAGGAAAGTTTCTAAATTAGAGAGGCAAGGAAGTTTGAAATTCCCATCCTGTATTCATGTGGCTAGCAAATACTTACTTAAAGATGGCAAGAGCATGTCTACACAATGAGGAAAACTAAAGGCAGTCTGTCTGATGGGGCAGTCATTAGGCTCTTGTTTCCAGGGTATTGATTGGATATTTATATTCCATGAGTTTTGGCAAAAGACTTGGCAGTATGGACAGGGAGGTTGTACCTGGCTGATTAGAGGATCAAAAATACTACAATGCATATAGAGTATCATATGCATTTGTATGGACTATAAAATACTCCAATGCTTATAGGGCAATTATGGGAATTTCAAGGGGAATTCTGAGGTAAAGTGGAGTTATGTAGTCACCTATCAATGCATAGTGGAAGAAAATTACTTACTTTGGAGGAGACATGTACATGGAAATGGACAAAGGCAATCGTAAGGTACTCAATCTATTATATTGGTAAAAATTACAGAGTGTTAATCTGTTGCTTGCTGATTCTATTAATTTGATAAAATGTTTAGAAAGCAAACAGGAAAAGATATCTTAGAGTGAGATTTCCAAGAACAAAGGCCTGTATAGATGTCGGTCCCCTAAAAGACTCTTATTAGTATCTCTAGAGATTTCAAATTGTCCTGACTGCTTAGAAAAATATCCCACTTAGACTGAAAAATATGTTAATTTATTGTAGCTATGAATTGATTGGCAGTTTAGATTTCATATGCCGTATTTAAACATATGATATCCTTTGCAACTCACACGTTGTTTGAGTAAGAGTCATAACACGTAATTAAAAGTGAAACAACCGTTAATAAAAATGAAGAAAGGATGTTATAATAATATTATTGCTGTACTTGTTTTAGGTAAACATATACTTAGAGATATATGTCTACTTCATCTGAGTATGAGTGATTGTAAAATGAGAACACTTTTGGGACTGTTTCTGAATTGAGTGTTGGAGATGATATAATCACACAAAATTATTTTTATACCTCATATATATTTTATTTTATCAATAAGTGCTGTACAAAGTAAAGATTGCATTTGCCAAAAGACAGTCACACTCCTATATACCAACAATAAACAGAAATCCAAATAAAAAACAAAATCTCATTCACAATAACCACAAAAAAAAAGAAAAGAAATACATTGGCATCTTCCTAACCAGAGAAATAAAAGACTTTTACAATGAAAACTACAAAACACTGCTTAAAGAAATCAAAGATGACACAAACAAATGGAAAAATGTTCCATGCTCATGAATTGGAAGAACCAACATCGTGAAGATGTCCATTCTACCCAGGGCAGTCTACAAATTTAAATTACCAGCATCATTCTTCTCAGACCTGGAAATGACAATACAGAAATTCATATGGAAACAAAGTGACCACGAATAGTCAAAGCAATCCTCAGTGAAAGACACAAAGTGGGAAAGGTCACATTTCCAGAGTTTAAACTTTACTATAAGGCTACAGTAATCAAAACAGTCTGGTATTGGTCCAAGAACAGGCATATAGACCAATGGAACAGGATAGAGATTCCAGAAGCAAAACATCAATTTCTCAACTAACTCATCTTTGACAAAGCTTTCACTAACAACCACTGGGGAGAGGTAAACTTATTCAGTAAATGGTGCTGGGAAAACTAGCAGACCACATGCAGAAGATGAAAACAAGACCCCTACATATCACCATACACAACTCTAAATGGATCAAATCAACTCCAAATGGATCAAAGGGCTAAACGTAAAACCTCAAACTATAAGAAATTCAGTAAATGCAGGAGACACCTTATGGGAATTGAAACTGGCAACCAACTCCTGATCAAAATCCTAAGTGCCATGCCATAAGAGATAAGATAGACAAATGGGACCTCATCAAACTGAAAAGCTTCTGCAAAGCAAAATAAATCATCAAGAGGGTGGGGAGACAACGCACAGAAAGGAAAAAATATTTGCCAACTGCATATCTGATGAAGACTTAACATCCAGGATCTAAAATAATTCAGTGTGCCAAAAAGAGAAAAACAAACACCCCTATTAAAAAGTAGGCAAGAGATATGAATAGACACTTCTCAAAAGAAGACATACGACAGCCAACAGATGCATGAAAAAATGCTCAGCCTCACTAGTCATCAAAGAAATGCAAGTCAAAAACACAGTGAGATATCACCTAACTCCAGCAGGATGGCCATCATCAATAACTCAAAAAACAACAGATGCTGGAGAGGATGTGGTGAAAAGGAAACACTTCTACACTGTTGGTGGGAGAGTAAACTAGTATAGCCTCTGTGGAAAACAGTGTGGCAATTCCTAAAAGATCTAAAAATCGACCTTCCATACACCTCACAATCCCCCTACTGGGAATATACCCAAAGGAACTCAAATCACTCTATGGAAAAGATCCTGCACGTGTATGTTTATTGCAGTATTATTCACAATAGCGAAAACATGGAACCAACTGTGTTGCCCTTTAAAAGAGGACCAGATTTTTTTTTAAATGTGGTACGTATGCATGATGGAATATTAAGCAGTCATAAACAAAGACAAAATTATGAACTTCACAGCAACTTGGATGGACTTAGAATCTATAAAACAATGTGATCTCTCACAGAAACAAAGAACTGAGTATCACATGTTCTCACTCATAAGCAGACCCTGAACAATTATCATAATACTATCAGAAAAGGGTTGGTAGTAGTGGGAAACTGCCAGGAGAGGAAGAAGGGGCACACTTCATCAATAAGGGCACCTGATCTCAAACCAGGTGAAGTGGGGACCAAAGTGAGGTAAAAACTTTACCTGTCCAATGACCATTTGTGTACCCAACCCTGAATTATACTCCACATCTTTAAGAAAGAAAAAAAAAAGATTATACTTGCATATCTAAGCAGAAGAACACATTGCTGCTTAGTTCAGAAATTTTCTTTCTCTGAATTTTGTTTCCCTTAAAAAAAGACCTAGAAATGATCAGAAATTTATCATCATGTGATTAAAATAGGACTGATTATAATAGCTGTTCCACTAACTAACAAGGTAGATATTCTCCTTATTCTGTCTTCTTTTAACTTTCCTTCTTTTAGGAAATGACGAAATCGAATGCCCCTTCAGGTTTGCTTGTGCTTTCTCCTATTAGTAGGTGGAGTGACTGAAACAAAAACCCTAGCCCTAAGGAGTCAAAGTCTAGAATAAGGCAGTTAACATCGGAGGAAAAAATGGAGAGTGAGAGCATAAATGGACAATAATAAAAGAGCCCCATCATGCTTTTTCAGAGGGAACATCTCAAAGCAAGAGAGGCATAATCTCAGCTATTTCTCTTATGATCAATGTAGAGAGAAAACTGTGGGTTTTGCTTTTGTTGTTTTTGTTTCTTTTACTCTTGAGAAGAAGAAAAACGTATTGGATAGACTTACTAATAGACGGAGATGACAGGAGATAGCATGAGTGAACCTGAAGATGAATCAATAGAATGCACGCAATTTGAACAACAGAAAAATGGAGTAAAAAAAAAAAACCTGAATGGGCCTCATAAATCTGTGAGACAATAACAAAACATGAAACATTTGTATCGTGCTTTGTCCAGAAGGGCAGAAGAAGGATAGGGTGAACTGAAAGTTTTTCTGAAGAATTAATGGTAAGAAACATTCAAATAGCACACAAAAATAAATAAATAAAACCAAGAGCTTTGAAAAGCTGAGCACATCCTGAACAGGATGAACTCAAAAAAGTTCACACCAAAAGAAGTCATAATTAAGCTCTGGAAACCTAAAGACAAGTAAAAGATTCTAGAAAGCAGCCAAGATAAGTGTTGCACTTCTTATAAAGGAACATGAGTTATGGTGACAGCAGATTTATACGTGAAGCCATCGTTACTACAAGAAAGTGGCACAACTTATTTTAACTGGTTAAGGCAAAAAAAAAAAGAAACAACAAATACAAATGGGGGAATAAAGATATTGTCAAAAGATAGCTAAAATAATGTTTTGGCCAACAGATCAAACTGAGAATAATGCCTAAAGGAAACTTTTAGAACAGAAATAAAGTTATGCAAAATAAGTCTTGCCTTTCAGATTGAAAAGTACAACATAGTATAGGCAGTTAACATGATGGAGTATCTTTTACAAGATGTGTTTAATTGAAGCAAAAGTTACAATAGCACTAGATTTGGTGCTCAGTGTGCAAAGAGGGCATAATTAAGAAACATATTTAAAAACGTGGTCATCCATTGTTTTGTTAAGCACTGGTCAGGCCGTGTGTTCTTTGAGCTATGGTCGCCATGTTTTCCTGAGCTTTGGCTCCCTCGCCTACCTTGGGGAGGTGAATCTCCTCTCTCTCTCTCTTTTACTTTCTAAATAAACTATATTTTCCAATCTAAGACAAAAATATGGTTATGATACAGAGACCCAAAAGGAAGTAAAATTTTTATACTTTACTCAAAGTGGTAAAACGTGAACACTAATAGGTCATGATAAGATATGTATATATGGTATATATGGTAACATCTACATCTACCACTAAGAAAACTATACAAAGAAATATTTGCAAAAGCATGGCAAATAAAGCAAAATACAAATCTAAAAATGTTCGGTCAACTAGGGGAAATACAGAAAAATGAAATAAAAACCAGAAACAGAGAAAACAAAAACAAGTAATAAATTGGCAGTCGGAAACTTGAACATAATCCTTAACTAATGTAGATGTGTATATGCACTAATTGAAAGAAATGAATTGATAATTTGAATTAAAATACATGCATACACAATCAACTATAGTTTATAAGAAACTTACTTCAAACATAACGATGTAAGTTGTTTGGAAATAAAACTGTGCTTTGAAATGTTATATAATATTATATAATGCAAAAATTAATTTACAAAAAGCAAGAGTAGCTATGTTAATATTAGATAAAGAAGATTTTAAGCAAAACATTATCAAGGATAAAAAGGGACATTATGTAATGATAAAATAATTAATCTACTAAGACGATATAGCAATGCTCCATATGTATGCATCAAAGAGCAGCCTATAATTATGAAACAATAATGAATACACTTCAAATAAAATATTACAATGATTGTTGAGGACTTCAGCCCACTTTCATCAATTGATAGAAATTTTAGTTTATTTTATTTATTTATTTCTTTTGAGTTGAAGTCTCACTCAGTTGCCCAGACTGGAGTGCAGTGGTCACTCCTGGCCACCGCAGCCTCGACCTGCTGGCCTCCGGCGATCCTTCCGCCTCAGCCTCCCAAGTAGCTGGAACTACAGGAGCACCGTACCACGCCCAGCTAATCTTTTGATTTATTGTAGAGATGAGGTCTCGCCAAGTTGGCCAGGTGGGTCTCGAACCCATGGGCTCAGGCAATCCACTCACCTCAGTCTCCCAAAGTGTGGAATTACAGGCTGAGCTACCGAGCCCGGCTAATTGATAGAAATTTTAGACAGAAAGTCTGTAAGGATATAGTAGTGCATGTCACCAGTCAACAGGATCTAATTAAATTATAAAACAATTCATCCATCAACAGAATATTCATTTTTTACAAGTGGAATATTGAGGAAGACAGTCCACATCCTAGTCATAAAACAAACATTATCATACTTAAAATGATTAACATCACACAGAACATTCTCTCTGACATTGATAGACTGAAAAACTAGATATGAATGACATAAGGACAGTAGATAAATATTGAAAATTTAAGTTAAATAAGCTTACAAATAATCTATGGACCATAAGAAATTCTCGAAGGAAATTAAAAATATATTAATAAACTGAATAAAAGTTTTTAAAAACGGAAAAATGTGTGAGATAATAATAAACCAGTACTAAGAGGAAAATTTAGAGGATTAAATGCTTACATTAGAAAATAATATCACTCAAATTAATAATCTAAGCCCCATATGAAGAACCTAGAAAAACAAAGAAATAACAAAAGTAATCTAAAGTCACCAGAAAAAAGATAAGAACAGAAATCAATAAAATTGAAAAGTAAAAAATGATAGTGTCAAAGGAACACAAAGCTATCTCTTTAAAAAACACTAAATTTAATAAGCTTCTAGTATCATTTTTATCTCATTTACATTCACACGCAAAGAAAATAAAGATCTTAAAATAGTTCTTTATGCAAATACAGGAGTTTGTTTTTATTTTAAATATGTGGGGTACATTTCAGGGTTAGGTACCTAAGTGGTCAATGTACAGGTGAATTTTGGGCCTCCCATTGGTCCTCACTTCACCTAGTTTGGAATCAGCTACCCTTATTAGTGTTATGTGTCTCCCCTCACAGTCACCCACTACTGCCATGCAGCATTATGATAAATGTTCAGGGTCCACTTATGAGTGAGAACATGTGGTACTCAGTTATTTGTTTCTGTGATAGATCACTGAGTATGATGTATTCCATTTCAGCTTTTAAGAAATGGTTCTGAAGCCTCTTCATCTCTTATCTTACACTTTAAGGATTTTTTTTCCCTTTCTAATCTAACTGTATACTTACTTGAGAAATCCAGAGGCTGTTTCAGAGGCTGACATTGGAATAACAGAGCGTGAAGACCCGGTGACAGAATTCTCCAAACATTTGAAGTCATCCTAAGGTAATTAATCTACAACCTGGCTGCAGTCGGCCAACTCTCCAATTAATGATGAGCATCGAAGCAAGATCTGCTCTCTGTGTCCCTCCCAGGTACCTCTCATTCCATTGTTTTCCTTTAAAATCCCCACCGCAGCCTAGCATTTTTATTTTTATTTTTTTAGTCATGAGCTTAGTCATTTTCCCATCTGCCAGTCATTGGAATAAAATCACCGTCCTTTCACTGAACCTCCTGCTTGTTTATTTTGGTGTTCATTTTGTTTATTTTGCTGTTAGCAACCTAGTGACATTGGTAAAGAAAAAAAAAGAAGAAAAGAGAAGACAAAGTCATCATTATCAGGAGAAATACTTTATCACAATAACTCCTGCAGTCATTAAAACGATAATAAGGAAATAATATGGACAAATTTATGCTCATAAACTTGATGGCTTGAAAAATATATATTCATTTCTCAAAACCCACAAACTACCACAACTCTCCCGAGATGAAATATGGAGTTTGAACAGTCCTGTAGCTATCAAAAAATTAAATATATAACTTTAAATTTCCCAAACAAGAAACTTTCATAGCTGAATGGTTTCACTGGATAATTTTACCAAATATTCAAAGAAAGGTTAACAGCAATTTACACATTTCTTTTTCTATGAAAGAGCACTTCTCAACTAATTTCATGAGGCCAGTGTTGCCATCATACCAAAACCAACCAAAGGGAGCACCAAAAAAAAAAAAAAAAAGAAATTGACTCAAATATTTCAACAAAATTTTTGCAAATTGAAATCATTAAGCCAAAAAGAAAAATTATTCACTGCCACCAAGTGAGATTTATTCTGAATGTGAAAGGCTGGTTAATTTTTTTAACTGGTTAATGTAATTCACCATATCAATGGGTGAAAAAAGAATCATAAGGTCATATCAATTAGTAAGAAAATAAGCATTTGACAAAATTTACCATGATAGCAGGTTTCAATACACTAGAAATAGAAAGGAACTTCCTTAACGTCATAAGAAATGTACAGAAAAACCTACAGCCAGCACTATACTTAATGGTGAAAAAAATGTATTTTTCTCTAAGATTACAAACAAGGCAAGGGTGTCTGCTTTCATCATTCTTATTAAAAACGGTAGGTACTGTAGATTTTAGCCATTTAAAGAGCAAAGAAAAAATGCATACAAATTGAAAAAAAATAGACCCATCTCTATTTGCAGATTACATAATTACATATATAGAAATTTCCAAGCAGTCTGCACAAAATCCTAGAAGTAATGATTATTTCAGTAAGGTTGCAGGATACAGCATCAACACAGAAAAATTAATTGCATCTTCTCATACTAACAATCAACTAGAAACTAATACCAAAAACTTAACTAATTATCATTACTCTCAAGAAAATAGGTACATATTTAACACACACACACACACACAAGATATGTGTGATTGAAATTACAAAGTGCTGATGTAAGAATAAAATGCCTATATGCATATAAAGACAGATCATGCTTATTACATTATGATTGTTAACCATCCAGAGATCATGATGAAATATCAACACTTATTTAGCAAGAATATAATTAACAAATCCTGATACACCATGTATAAGGATCAAATGATTGGAAATTAAATAGTCAAATATGATTCAAAACACTTCTCCATTTCTCCATTTTATGAAAATGCTCAATACGTTTGTTTTCATATGGAAGAAACTTATAAAAATCTGCTCTGATACTGTTTTTTTACCTAACTTACAACATTATGTATGACATAAATTATGTACTCATGTGACGATTATTTAAATCACATATTAACAAGCGATTAAACATTTAAATGTATACCTAGGCTTAAATAAATAGTAACAAAGATTGTAATTTAAATTTGAAAAAGTTTCTACAAGACAAAATTTCTTAGGTATGCCTAACATTATCCCTAGTTAGCTGTCAATGTAATAATTATTGTTTAATTCACATTCTTCTTAGATATTTTATTGATGGTGCCTTCCAGAAAGTTCCTTTAGAAGTTCAGCAAAATGGTCATATTGATATACAGATGCAGTATACTATTTTGCTTGGTGATTTCTTTCTTAAATAGTTCTCAGTTTAATATGAGACCTTGATATGTGATTCTGTAATTTGGTAGGAAAAAAAATTCAGCATTCTTTATAATAGTCTTATTATTAAATTATAATGCTCTCAATATTTAGTCATTGCCTCCTTAATTATTTCAAATCTGATATATTTACTCATAGATGCTATATATTCTAATATTAGTCAATAAAATTATGAAAATGTATGCCAATGTATTTGACAATTAAAGTTATATTTTTCACATTTATCTAGTTAGCTTTCAAATTTGCATGCTATCCGAAATGAATTTGATTATGTTGAAAACCTGTCTATTCACTATTTGAGATGAGAAGTTACATTTTCCAGTAAAGCATTTGTATTGTTTTGAGCTACAAAAGTACTGGTTCATCAAATATTTTCTTCTTTTCCCCACTTTCCAGTGCCTGTTTTGAGTCGCTGTGTGTTAGGCGTTCAGTAGACGTTTTTCAATGAATTTGCTGTTAGCACCTCTCTGAATTTAAGAGCAAAAGATAAACTTTGCTGCTCTCTACACAGAATGTTTCACATCATTGCTTCTTCTTGTTACTTGTGAATAAAAAAATTTCATGGACCTCTTTATTGAATAACAGTTCAGTCAGGATTTGTAAAAGTCCTACTTTACCAGTAGTTTAAATGCAACTCGTGAGGGCAATGGAAAACCTCTGGACTCATGTAAACTTCGTATGATTCTTTTAATACACATAGTTGGAATATAAAAGCATCACAGAATCATGGGAATTAATTTACTATCAGAAGATAATGATAACAAACTAATTAATAGCAATGGTCTACATTTCACAATACATATTAATCTTTTCTCTTCTTTTAAATATTTGAAACTTCATAGACTGTTCAATCTTTTGATTTATTTACACATTATATCTTGCCACAAAATAACGTAAAATGTCAAAGATTATAATGTCATCCATAATAAAATAGTATAGAGCTCAAAGGTAAAATATTTCATCTAATCATTTTTAGGTAAAAGAGATCAAGGAAATATAGATGGAGTTTTGTTTTTTCATAGTGAGTAGAAAGTGAATGAAAATGAATGAGATGGAAAAAGGTGTACGAATTGTACATTTTGCTTGTGTCATAATAACAAAAAATAAATCAATGACAGTTTTTCTCTGGAACAATTTTGTGTTTTCTCCAGAGTACATAGTTCTGATGAAATTGATTTTTCTCAATCACTGTCAGGGTTATTCTGTGTATTTCACTAACAACAAAAGCTTTTCTAAGAGGGCTAAATTTATGAAATATCCCCAGGTGAGAAGAGGTGTGACATGTAATATAGGTATATCAAGCAAAACATCCCCACTTAAAATCTTGCTAAGAGTAAATAAAAATGAATGTGAATATATATAATTATGATAATACAATTTAATGCCATTAACTCCAAATGTTCATCTTCTATGTTCCTAGCATGTGTGTATACACACACACACGCACACTGAAACACACAGTCACGTGTTATAATGTAAATAACAAAACTTGAAAAAATAATTTTAAAATGTATTTGTCTTAGAATGTATACCTTTTTTAGGTATTTCAAGTTCTTCATTAAGTCTCTGTGGTTGTCAGCACACTTTCTCAATATTCCTGATCCTTTTTTTAAGGCACTGTTTGTCCATAGATATGTGCCTTATTTTAGTCAAAGAATTGAACGCAGGTTTCATGATACTATCCGGAAAAAAAAAAAAAAAAAATTAAGCAACGGCATGCAATTTTCTGTGTTCCTTTGTATTTGGCTTTCATGGAAATGCATGTCTATATAAATCTGGTCCTTGATTGACTATTATTAATATGGCCCCAGCACTTCTCTTATCAAATAACAAATAAAAAATTGTCCTGTGTTTAGTTATTGAGGTGCTGAGATTGCCTAATACCATAGCATAGGTTACATCATCCTCTCTAAAGAATAGCTAACACAAAGTAGGATTCATCAAGAATGAAGATTGTTTTCCCAGTTTTATCAGTAATTTTATATATTTTCTTCTTGCATAGACATTATAGCTGAGGTTACAACAATAATATATTGACCGCAATATTGACCATTTATATACCTGGTAAACCATTGGATCCTTATTCTTATGGTGTCTGTAGTCTAGGCATCACCAAAATGTAAACATTCACAATTTTATGAACTCTATTACTGTGCTCTGTTCAAGCAGTATTGTGGATAAATAACTTTTTGCTGTGTGAAGTCATTGAAGTTGTTATCACATTTCTTATTCTTTCCTGACTAAGCTTCAGTATTAATATTTATTTCTACTTATTTAGCACCTTGTTTTATTTTTACTGTGTTTAATTAGTCTTTGGAAAAACAAGTTTCTGGAAATTTAGGATTTGTACTATACTTTTATATTAGATGTCATTTTATTTGATTTCACATATAAATGGGTGTATATATATATATTCCTTTTTAACTTCCTTGAATAAATCTATAATTTCACATATATTTAATGTTCAAACATATACAAACATACACACTGAGCAAAATATTATGTAGTTTAATGCAAACATAAGGATTAATAGATAAAAATAGTTGGATTTTATTTTTTAATTTGCAAAATTGTATTTATTAGGAAACCTCAATAATTTCACACCAATTATTGTAATTGCACAAATTAATTGAAAATAAATCATATGTGCCCATGAAAAATAAAGAAAATATAGGATGCATTTTTTTCTTTATTTATTCTTTCTGATAGAAAGAAACAGTGTTGACATATTTTAGCTCTAAACACAGACAGCATTCTGAAAAGATGTGTAGCCAGCAATGTTCAATCTCAGGGATATTTAAGGAAAGTGGAATACTGCTCAGAGGACACATAACAATAACAGGAAGCAGCAGATTTCACCTAATAGACAACAATGGATTATTAAAATCCTCAAAATATTATACACAAAGTAAGTTGTAAAACACTTCCTAGCTTTTCTTATTCCAGGGTTACTAAGCAACCACGGGGAAAAAAAGCTATTCATAAAACCTGTGCATTGAGCTCAATATAAATACTTACAACCAATCTAAACTTCAATTTTTTTATTTCATAAAAAATACTATTTGACACATTAAATTTTCCAGAAAATTTTAATACTTATAAAATTGTAAATTAAAACATTCAGAGTAATTCAACATTACTTTACATTAATATACCAAAATTACGGATGCTCCCTTAACCTGTGAAATAATAATTGGAAAACACTGGTTTTGAATAACTTGCTCTCTAAGTATGGCTGTCAATTCTAATGGGCAAATGCCAAAGCTGATGATTTTCTGCCTTTCGTTTCTAATTAGCTTCAGATTTAAACATTTCTGACAATAATATCGGTGTATATTTGCCAGTCTCATTCATGTTAAAATATTATATTAATAAAAATGAGTGACTTTGCTGCCAATATGTCTCCCAAAGTGTTAAATTAATAGCTGTACCCAAATGCTTTATAAAAATGAAGATAATAAAAAGAACAATTAGCAAACACATAAAAACATGGTACTTTCAATGCTAGCTGAAATACTTTGTGGCTTGTATTATGTGTCATGAATTATCTTCAAGTTAACAGGCAAAGCTTTTACATTCTGTATTTTATATACATTGAATATTCTTAAACTTCTTATCAGGATTTTTGCTTCCTTTAATATTTTCCAGAAATACCAGTTTCATTGATAAACGCTATTCCTTAACCTTAACATATTATTTTCCTTCACAGTAGAAGCATAGGTGCGTCTAAAATTAATAAGTTCAATACATAACATGACTGATTTTATTTTAAGAATAAAACTGCTAAGTCTGTGGCTATTTGGGGGAATGTCTCCAATACATATGATTCATATGCTATGTTCAACAACTTGACTTAAAAAGAATAACCTGTTTGTTTATTGCTTTATTTCAAGATTGACTGTTGGCAACTGTTTCCCAGCAGTTCACAATTTCACCGTGTTGCATGAAACTGTACTTTTCTGCTCACAATTTTACTTCTTTAGCTCACCATACAATAAATGCTTGGGAAGCCTGCTGTTTTTCATTTATTCAATGACATTCAGCTCAACAGAGCTTTATTCATCACGCATGGTTTCAGCCCTCGTTGTTACAAAATTTGTCTTACTCATAAGAGAGACTGATGAATCTGTTAGAGAGACCTTGCCTACGATAAGCCCAAGTGTAATGTTGATGCTGATGGCCTGCAGGTCTTCAACTTCTCCAGCTACATGAAGAAAGATTTATGCTTGCATGTAAATGAGAGTGGCTCCAATTTTCATCTAAGTTAGTAGGTCCATATAGACCTTTGCTAAAGCAGCTGCATTTATCTTACTTTTCAGCCAACCCATTACCACTGTGCTTTTTCACTGCTGACTGATTCAAGCTTTTCTTTCTTCTTTTGTATGTTATTTAGTCAAATGATGCAACACAAACAAGGTTGTGGAGACACGTTTCCTTATTAGTTGTCCAAGGTACCACTGCTAAAGTTCATATGTATGTTTCAAACTTATATTACAATTTTTTGAGTAACAAAGATGTACAAAATACCACAAAGCTAAATAACACATGACTGATATTGACATTTTTCTGGATAGTTGCCACCGCAGAGACTTTCTCAAATATTTTTTTGAGTCTTAGTCTATTAAAAAATATCTACTCAGGGCCTTTAACTTTTACCCTACAATTCATAGTAGCTCTTTACTCTGAGAAAAAATTTAATCTCCAAAGTCTTCCCTCAATTTTTTTTTTGGAAAGCAGTATTTATTGAGAGGACAGAAAAGCTCCCACAGTGGGAAGGGACCTAAGGGGATTGCCATCAGAATTTCTTTTATACCAAAATACTGCATCAGTAAATTTTGCCACAGCATAAAATAGTTGTGTTTCAAATAATGGAAATCATATTAAATAATACAATATACATTGCTATATGCATTTTAAGGATCTGTGTATATTTGATGACATTTTATTTGTGTAAATGTTCTGTCTTTACTCCTCTCCTATGTGTGGATTCTATAAATGTTCTGTTTGTAATATGAAAGATCTTCCAATTTCTGCTCTATGGATCTCTCTGGAAATTTTTTCTACACGAGAGAAACGAGGGTTAAACAAAGTAGTTAGCAGGAGCCCCAAAGGATAGCTTATATTAGACTGGATACGTTCTTGCCAGTGGGGCTCAAATCCAGAAGATCCTTTTTTACCAAATAATACCTCCTTTGCAACAGCTGAAATACACTGTATGTGTGTACGCAAGAAACTCCCTAGGTTCATTTTGTGACTGTACTAAGGAATGAAGCTACCCGAGCATGCTACTTTGTAAGAAGTCATCAGTTGATAACATTGGATGGAAAAATAACTGAATAAACTCAGTTGCTGAACACTGTCAACTAGGAAGAATAAATACCACAAGAAATCACATACATAATATAACCCACCCATATCCAAAGGAATATTTATTTGAATCAGTAAAAATGTTTGCAATTACACAATACAGCCCTAATCTCTTTGCACAA
Source organism: Tarsius wallacei (assembly GCA_963574415.1). Taxonomy (NCBI): domain Eukaryota; kingdom Metazoa; phylum Chordata; class Mammalia; order Primates; family Tarsiidae; genus Tarsius; species Tarsius wallacei. Next base: position 16,672 of record CAUYQG010052445.1, read on the forward strand.
GAATAGACTAAAAAATATACACATGACTGAAAGATAATTTTTATTCAATAAAATCCAGCACAAACTCTACAAAAATAGTTCAATAAAGGAAAGAAAAGAAAAAAAAAAAAACACATGACATATCAGAACAAGACTCATGACCCCACAGCATGGCTTGATAATTGCACTGGAAATATCTGACCAAAATCAAAAACAAAAACAGACAGAGTTAAAAATCATTCAAGAAATGAATAAAATTGCAGAGTCAAAAATATTAGAGAATCAATGGCCTTGTTGAAATCAACAAAGTAAAAATAGCATGGCTAAGAAGATGATAAAAGTAATAAAGGCCAAGATGGAAAGAGAAAAATTAAATAAATTTGAAAAATAGTATTTAAAAAAATTAAGGAGAATGTGAAAGTTGTACAAACAAGAGTCAATCTAAGCATAACACTTTTCCAAGGAAACATGTTTCTAAAACTCTAATGTGTAGTCTAAGAAATCTTTTCAGATATAAAAGATAACTTGAATCCACATAAGAAAACACAGCATAACGTTCATTGGAAGAATAGTCATAACAAAATGACCATTATTGAAATCTTACTGTTTGCTGATATTAACTTAATATACTAAATATTCTTTGTAATCTTGGTTAGGTATTATTATTAGAATGGTTTTATAAATAAATAATCTTGAATACAGATAAATTAGACAATTTTCCCAAGATTATGTTGATAAGAAGTGACAAAGTCATAGTTAAATTCAGACAGTTCACAAATATTCCAACTTTTAGCAGAAATAGATATACAGAAATAAAGAAAGGAAAAATAATACAATGAAACTAGTAACAGTACATAAAATATTACAATTTTCCCTATATATAAATGTAACTGGACTAGTTCAGCTAGAAATTATTTTTAAAAGTCACAGATTAGATTATATGGCATAGCCAAATTATATCTACATTGAAGGATTATACCAAAAACTAATGATTAAAGATGTTTAAAAATAAAAGAATGGACCAATGTATGCCAGGAAAAAATAACAAAAAATACATACTTACTGTTTACTAATATCACATAGGGATTAATTCAGGGTCAAGTACATTCATTAACACAACAAAGTACAGGCTGTAAAATAAAACCTATTTATCATAAATAATATGAGTTTGGCAATATATTATTAAAATTCATAAATTAAGAGTATTCTATCAGACTGGTGGATTAGCTAAATTCAGATAAACTAGGACTAATTTAACACATCTAAACAATATATATAAAATTAATATTTTGGAAGATTTTGAAGAACTAGCATGCAGTGAGTAAATGGGTCTCAAAGAAAGGGTTATGGAAAAATCAGCTGTGATCATTTTGGTCAATTTCCCCTTCCAAGGCCCAAATGGAAGCAGAAGGGTTAAGAAGCTCAGAGGTGATTTTGGCAGATTCACAGAGCTGTGGAGGCCACCAAGGAGAAAGAATTTGGACGACAAATCCAGAAACTGTTGAGACACAGAGGAGGTAAATCTAATACAATGAGAAGAACTAGACTTTTAAAAGACCAAAGCTTGGCTTTGAGAGTTTTTAATCTTCTATTCTATTGAGGTCACTTGGCCTTTCTAATGCATTTAAAACAGCTACAGTTTGAAAGCAAAAATATAATATTTTTAAAGATTACACAGCATTACACATAATGCTAAGATATTTCTTACTCAATTCCCCAACTTTAAAAAGAATAACAGCAGAAAAAAAGGAAAATATTTCCATTGGAAACAATAAAATGTGAATAAAAACTAAAAATCAGGCCTGTAAAATCATCTCTGAATATAAACAAACTTTAAAACAGTTAATATATTAAGGGATTAAACATAAAATGAAGAATTTCAGCTCAGTATTTTAGAATATATAATTTTTTTTACCAAATGAAGATTCTGGATAAAACATACAAAATCTGAAATTAACACCCATATGGTCATAGATAAATACATAATTAAACAATGAAAGATAAGTCAGGAAAAAATACCTAAACAGAAGCAAACAGAATCATAGAAAACACAGAAACATAAAAAGACAAAAAAGTAGAAGAGAATAAAAATGCCCAACATATTTATAACTGGTGATTCTAGGGTAGAGAAGAACACAGAGAAGAGTCAAGAGCCATAAATGAAGATAAAGAGGCTGAAAATATCACAAAACCTACTAAAGAAATTAAGTCATAGCTTCATGTGCTGCACACTCCATTGCTACATATTGCACTAAATGTACTTAAATAAACGAATGAATAAATCAATAGATCAAATAGACCATAGCTGTCCAGGGGGGAAATACACATTTTTTTAAATGCAGAAATTAGTAAGTTTAAAATTTGATTTTCCAAAGATCACACCAAAAAAAAAAAAGAAGTAGAAAAAAAATGTCTACACTCCCACCAACAGTGCCTTGTGGAAAACAGTGTGGCTATTCCTAAAAGTTCTAAACATCAACCTTCCATGTGACCCCGCAATCCCCCTACTGGGAATATACCCAGACAAACTCAAATCACTCTATAAAAAAGATGCCTGCACACGTATGTTTATCACAGTATTGTTCACAATAGTATACATTCTTTATTCTCTATCTGTGAAAGAAGAACCAGATACTCAAAATGCTACATGAGAGGTGAGTTATATCTTTATTGCAAGCAAAGGTAGGCAGTATTACTATTAATTTTGAACAAAGATAAACTTAGGCCTTCCACCTCTGGTGGCACCAGTTGCTGGATTTGTGCTACCCAGCTAATTTAAAAGTCAAGGTCATGTAAGAAATCAAGTACCATCAGGCATGGCCTTAGAGAAAGGATAGGGCCTTCACTTGACCTGACCATCTGACCCTCAAGTGCATTTGGCAATTTTGAGAGAATTTAAAGAAGAGACCAGATAATGCCTTTTGGTTAGAAATGAACAATTATAGTAAATCTTGGCTTCAGGTACCACTGGCAATGATGGGTGTTTTTCCCCAAATAGCACAATTACTACCTTTTTCAGTACTAAAGCATCTTTTATTTTTCCTTTGTTTTATATGGATTGACTCTTTCCAGAGCAATCATATGCTCCGTTACAGTCCAAAACAGTATATTGATCACAGTACACACTCCTTAATTATTTGAGGCCATCATTACAAATTCCATTTGGTGTTCAAAGATTTAATATAGTGGCACACTCAGGAAGTCATTTGACATGAGCAGCCTCTTAGCCCCATACACTAAACAACTCCCAAATCCGCTGCTTTTTGAATTACTTGTCTGTTAGAGACTTTTCTGCAATTTTCCGTTTCAGGTGATTCTTCTCTCTGCCACATGCTGTCCATGAGAAGTCTGTATAATCTCATGCTCCTGGTCTTTGGGTTTGGGAACCAGATAACCATGTTCATTTGAACTGCATGAAAACCACGAGTGAATGAGAGTGGGTCTGAGTGGATCTCCAAGAAACAAAATGCATGGTCTACAATACACGTGACATCGAGGTTTACTGTGCAGGGACCATTTGTGCTTACTTCTTGGTTCTTGGCTGTGTTTGGGATGGGTGAGGTTACCAGATACCTGAGTTCCAAGTAATGTTTAACCATTGTTTCTAAATAGAAACTAAAAGGAAAAGGCAATGAGATGGGCATTAACTCTCAGATCACTGGGTCATGATTTCAATAAAAATCTATCAAGAAATGAAAATAGTTGGTGCATCTTTGAGGATGCCTTAATATTACCAAGGAGTCATTTACTTACCTGGCACATATCTTGAAATTAATTCCAAAAGCTATTTATACTACATGAGCAGTCCCTGGAGCTACATTTTAAAGGATGCTATTTCCAGCATGAGCTCAGTCGTTCAGGGCAGTATCCTGGGGTTTTCAGTTCAAAAAATCAAATTAGTACAGCTGGGCCGATTACCAAAAGCCATTAGAAGACTTTAGCTCCCTTTTTAACAGCTCCCTCCTCTCCTGCACTCTTCCTGCTTTGGAAGCATGGATGTTCAGCATGACAGCCTTTTTCTGAATTACTTTTGGCACAGGCTACAGGCAGGCAAGTATGCAGTTAGATGCTCATCTGGAATCGAAGTTATATGACAACATGGATCTTAGCTCCAAAAGTCAAGAGGGGAGTTTCATTTTGGCACAAGACTTTTTCTTCTGGTCCATGTCAAGGATACTCACTTATATTTCCAAGGCTTTTGATAACCTCATATCAGAGTGTGAGGCTCTTTTGTTCAGCTGAGGGGAGGGCCGTTGGCCAGGGCCTGTGGTAGGCCACTTCAGTAAGGGGCTCCGCTGTGGTCACTTGGCTTGCTGCTTTCCTGGGTACTGATTCCTCTCGGGCTCCTGGGCGCTGCTCTGAGCAGTGTCCCTCTTTACACCAGAAAGCTGGTGGGCTCTACGGGAAAAAAGCAAGACAAGAAGTGGAGGAGGTGCTAGAAGAGGAGAAAGAGGAATATGTGGTAGAAAAAGTTCTCTGCTGTCGAGTGATAAAGGGCGAAGTGGATGGAGTATCTCCTGAAAGGGAAGGGCTTCTCCTATGAGGACAGTACGTGGCAGCCCGAAGACAACATGGGTGGCCCTGATGTCATTGCTGAGTTTTCACAGTCATAGAGGACAGCACATGAGACGCATGAGAAGGAGACAAGTGCAAAGCTGATCCTAATTCTGAGGATAAAGGAAAGGAGAGCAAACCAAAGAAGAAGAAAGAAGAATAAGAAAAGCCAGGAGGGCTTTACTGGGGGTTTGGAGTCCCAGCGGTTATTGGAGCCACAGACTGCAGTGGAGAGCACATGTTCCTGATGAAACGGAAAAGCTCTGATGTGGTTGCCCTGGTCCCTGCCCAGGAAGTCAGTGCGAAGTGCCCACAGGTTGTCATATCCTTCTACAGGGAAAGACTGACGTGGCATTTCTACCTCTCCCAGGGTGATAACAAAAAAAGATGACAAGAATTAACTTTCCTGAGTACCAGCCCCTATCACATCTGACTGTGGGTTTCAAGTGGGAAGGGAAGAAGTTCTAGTTTTCTATTTGTCTTGAAACCATAGAGGTGGCTTTGAGAAGATGTCCTTTGAAGAGTCAGTAGAGTTTCTGTGCCCTGCAGAAGGATCCAAGCAGTTTCAAGATGTATATTTTGCACACCCATCCCAGCAGAGGGAAGCGGGAAAGTGTTTAAGTCATCCCATTCTGTACTTTTCCAAGAAAAGCAAGGGCCTTCTACAAAGGACAAAACTTGCAGAATCAGGTGTGTGAGAGAGCAGAAAGAGACTGTGGATCTTCAAAGAGATTTCCACAACCCATAGCCTTCTTCCCAGTAGTGTTAACTCTGCATTTTTACAGTGTAGCATGTATGTAGTTTTTGGCTATTACTGGTATATTATTTGGGGGTGGGAGGGTTGGGATGGGGAAGAAGGGAAATTGGTAGAATCATTTTGGTTAAAATTTGGGATAGAATTTTGGATAAACTTGGGGAGATAGTGAAACAATGGAAAGAAGAAACAACTGATGATGTGCTTCTATGTCCAGAATATTTGACCTTTTCAAAAACTGTCATTGGCACCACACATGAGGACTGTGAGAGACTTTAAAAGCTGTGAATGCCTGAAACCTATAAGCCAAGGTGTTCCCTGCCTGAACTTCATGCTGTTCTCCACAAAGGCCTAAGCCAGCTCATAAGTTACCAAAGCTGCCATTTTAGAGCTGGAAGCTGACTGAGGAGGGAATCTTTTCTTGGAGAGTGTACACAGGCAGATCATTCTGTCTTAGAGGTGCTAATTCCTGAAATTAGGCAAAAAGACCCTTTCTTTTCCGGTTATGAAGTTATAAATATCAGCTTGTCTATCCAAACCACTGGCTGAGGTGTGGGGGAACGGGAAGAGGGTGGCACAGGAGAGTTAGGAACAACAATGGCCCATGATCTTAGGATGAAGAACTCTTGGAGCCTCTCTTTTGAACTTTGAACTCTGAACCATTATTGGCAGGGTTCAGTCGCCGACAGCACAAGTTTCATTGAATTGATTCAAGGGTTAAATTATTTCAAAAGGCTTGGTCTCAGGAGAAGATTAAACTTTCATATTGGGGGAGTCAGTTCACTTTAAAGCATACACACAAAACAAAACAAACAAAAAATTCTTTTTAATCCTAAGAGCTAACTGATACCCAAAATTCTTTGTGTCTTGAATCATGAGATCTATCAGTTCTTGGTATCATCTAGACCTGCATCTAGAGATATATTGTAAAATCGTTTTAGGCACATGTTAGGTTTTTGTGAAGACTTTGTTTAAATGTAATCTTCATACCACACTGTCAGTTTTTGTCTTAATAAAACTGTAGGTTTATATTTTTTAAAACCTCATATCAATGTTAAAATGTAGATCCCCAAATAATTTTTTAAATGATCACTACAGTCTTTATCAGTTATATTTTTGGATTTATTAAGAATTATTTTCTGTCTAGGTTTGGTATGACTGAATTGTACCACCCTAAAATTTATATGTTGAAATCCTAACTCCTAGAATTTCAGAATGTTATTGTATTTAGAGAGAGGAAATTATGTCAACATGAGGTAATTAGGGTGGACTCTAATTCAGTATGACTGGTATCCTTATAAGAAAAGGAGATTAAGTCAGACACAGAGAGAAGACTATGTGAGGACACTGTCAGATGACAGCCATGACAAATCAAGGAGACAGGCCTCAAAAAGAACTAACCCTACTAACACCTTGATTTTGGACTTCTAGCCTCCAGAACTGTGAGAGAATAAATTTCTTTTGCTTAAGTCACGCAGTCTGTGGTATTTTGTAATGGCAGCTCTAGCAGACTAATTCAAAGCTTCACTAGAATTATAATCCACATCATAATCCACAGTGATACAAGAAAACTCACAATCATGTACAGCAACAATGGTACCAAGGGTAGAATTTGAGTTACAACTTGAGAGCATCTTTTTGCTCTGTGACTGCATCTATTTGGATATCTGTTATGGGGAGAATTTGGAACCCTGTGACTGGCCCCCAGTAAATAGCTGATTTTGAACAAGAGTGTTCTTTGTCCTATTTCAAACATGAAGCATCTTCTCACTCCAAACACTTTTCTCATCTTCTAGAACCAATGAGCTGTTTTGAATTCCAGACTCCAGGTCCTTAATGACTTCTCCATGGTCTGTGCATCAGCAGAGCTCACACCCTCCCTCCCTAGAATCAGCTAATTAGCCTCTTTCCCTGACATACACAGGTAGGTAGATGCATACACAGGTAGGTGCTGCTTTTCAATTCCTTGGGTTTATTTCCTTTACTAGCCTGAACCTAATTTACTAGAAACTAATTGACTGTTAGTGATAGAGTCCCCTCTTTACTTGCAAAAAGAAAAAAACATCAATGTAATAAAATATAATTTCTGAAGAATATAAAGAGAACCCTAATTTGAATAAAGAAAAAAGTTTCAACAGTGAAAGGATAGGTCATGAATGAGGGAAAGAGAAAGACAAAAAGAAAAAAAACACAAAGAGATAGAGATCATGAGAGAGGGGTTGAGAGACAGATAAAGGACACAAAAGGCATTGGTTCATGTTTTGTTCTTGACTACTTTGTAGAAACATGCAGGGCTCACTAATTCCTTTGCAAGAAAAATCTGAAATAAGTTAAGTTTGCAGCTAAAAGCATCATTTTAATACCTTGAAAAAACAACTCAAATTGTCGCATTGCAGAATGGATGTTATCTTTAACTATGGCATCGCCACAAGACAGCTTTATAAATTATAGAGTACAATGGGTTATTTTGATGAGATTATAGGTTTTTTATTGCTTACTCAGACAGGGATAATAATAGAACACAGCCATGTATGTTTATAGTTTCTATCGAAAAAGTTTTTAAAGACGATCAGGATGAAATTAATGATGATTGCATCTCCGAGGTATGTTTTCTTTATAATGAAGTTGGCATCACCTCTTAAAATGAGCAACTAGATTTAGATATTAAGGTGAACAAGATTCCATCTAGATGTAACCAATGGTCTACTATCTAACTGCAGCCCAATTTTCCCTGCTGTTCTCTAACCAGAGAATACTCATTTGTTGATCTTACTGAATCTCTCAAGTGACAAATACTTGAAAATCCAGGCAGGATTGTGTATTATTATGAAGGACTCTTATTCTTTACTATTGTAAATTAATTTCGTTTTTTCATTCACAATTATAATAGGCAACAAGAAAAATCTGGTTAAAATAGTGCTGTGGCAATCTGGTGTTCAATACCAGGAAAAGTAACCATGCTCAGAGAAGTTGGCTGAGATGACTTCGAAGTTACTGGGTACCTATTATTTGTTAGTCAAGTGCAATAAGAAATCTCTTCAGGATCCACAAGGAACTCAAATGAGCCAAAAAAAAAAAAAAACTCTATTAAAAAATGGGCAGAGGATATGAACAACTTCTCAAAAGAAGACATACAAGCAGCCAACAGATACATTAAAAAAATGCTCAGCTTCACAAATCATTGGAGAACTGCAAATCAAAACCACACTGAAATACCTCCTTACCCCAGTAAGAATGGCCATAATTAGTAAATAAAAAAAACTCAAAAAACAACAGATGCTTGTGCAGGCATGGAGAAAAGAGGATACTTCTACACTGTTAGTGAGAGTGCAAACTAGTCCAAACTCTACAGAAAATAGTGTGGCAATATCTAAAGGAACTAGGAATTCACCTTCCATACGATCCAGCAATCTGCCTCCTAGGAATTTACCCAAGGGAACACGAATCTTTCTACAAAAAAGACACCTGCATACACAAGTTTATTGCTGCAATATGGAACCAACCCCATTGTCCGTGAAAAGTAGACGGGATAAAGAAAACGTGGTACATATACACAATGGAATATTGTACAGCCATAAAGAAGGACAAAATCATGGACTTCTCAGCAAATTGGATAAAACTGGAGACAATCATTCTTAGCAACCTATCACAGAAACAAAGAACCAAATACCACATGTTCTCACTCATAAGTGGGATCTGAACATTAACCACAATAGCACAATGGAGGGATTGGCAGTCACAGAACACTGCCAGAGGAGGGAAGGAGGTGGGGAGCACATAACAACACAGAGGGTACCTGATCCTAAACCAGGGGAAGTGAGGTCCAAACTTCACCTGCACATACATTGCATATGCACTTAATCCTGACTTGTACCACTTACCTCTATAATAAAATAAAATAAAAAGAAAATGAAAAAGATGTTATTGAGAAAACCAGACTTTTTCTCTGTCCACTTTCTCCATCCCAATATTCTGTAAGTGCTTCAAGTTCAGCATTAATTCTTCAAAACAAGCTAGCCTCTGCTTGCTCTAAAACTTGCTGGTTCTTCCTAAATTCTTGACCTCAGTGAGCAGCATCATCCTCCAATCAAGTTAGAAAGCCTCATAGCACCATTAACTCCTTTCTTTCTCTTATCCTTAGTCCACTCACCCTGTCCTGCCATGTTGACCTCCTAATTTTCTCTGGAGTCTATCCCACTCTTCAGCCCACTGCCACTACCTTAATTCAGGTCCACATCATTATTTATCTAGAGAATTCAAAGAATTCCCCATAGAGGGCTAAGCCATCTCAAATGCTTAAACGGCTTTAAAAATGAAGCAGCTATTAAAACAACAACACAGCAGCAACAACAAAAAACTCCTGCCTCTGGTCTCACTGTCCTGCCCCCATCCTAGAAGCCATTTTTCATAACATTCACATAGGTATCTTTTGAAAATAAAAATTGAATACATAATTCTTTTAAGATTTTTCAGTGGCTACCTATTTCTTAAAAGATACAGCTCAGGCCCAGCTCATTGGCTCAACCTGTGATCCCAGCACTTTGGGAAGCCCAGGCAAATAGATTGCCTGAGCCCATGGTTCGAGACCCGCCTGGGCAACTTGGTGAGACCCCATCTACAATAAATCAAAAATTAGCTGGACATAGTAGCACACACCTGCAGTTCCAGCTACTTGGAAGGCCGAGGCAGAAGGATCGCCGGAGCCCAGCAGGTTGATGCTGGAGTGACCGTGAGTGTGCCACTTTAGTCCAGCCTGGGCGATGGAGTGAGATTCCAACTCAAAAAAAAAAAAAAAAAAAGATACAGCTCAGGTGGGGCATGGTGGCTCATACCTGTAGTCCCAGAACTTAGGGAGGCCGAGGCAGGAGGATCGCTAGAGTCAAGGAGTTCAAGACCAGTCTAGACAATATAGTGAGACTTTGTCTCCACAAAAATATTTTAAAAATTAGCTGGGTATGGTGGCTTGTGCCTGTAGTCCCAGTTACTTGGAAGGTTGAAGACAGAAGGATCACCAGAGCCCAGGAGGTTGACGCTGTAATGAGCCATGATTGTGCCCCTGCACTATAACCTGAGCGACAGAGTGAGACCTTAACTCAATAAACACACACACACACACACACACACACACACACACACACACACACACAAATATATAACAGCTCAGTCTTTAGCACTTTCTAGCCACCTCATCCCTGTCATAACTTTTTTCTTCTCCTCAAACAAACAATGCATTCTCCTACTTCTAAATCTGCACATTCTACTCCCTCTTTCTAGAATATTATTTCACACTTCCTGTCTCTAATCCTAAACTCCTCTACCTCAACTTTTAAGCCCAAAAATCACATATATTTGCTTAAAATATGTGACCACCTTGCCAAGCCAATATTTCTTAGAATGAGTTAGCTGCTCCTTCCCACTAATGGCTCTAACAAATCCCCATTGTAAGTTATTCATTTGGCAATATCTATTGAGTTCCTACAGTGGGCTAGGTGCTAGGGATACAGTAGCCAATAAGAAAGGTCCATGTTCTCATAGAACTGATGTTCTAGTGGGGGTAGTCAGTTAATAAATAAGCAAAAAACAGTATCTTTTGTAAGGTAGGGTCAAAAATCCAACTGGTATAGATCAAGGAGAGAATAGATAAGAAAGTGGAGCCAACTTTGCACATTTTGAGGCTTTTGTTTATTTTCAGGTTTTCCTTGTCCTCTAGACTATGACCTACAAAAGAGCAACGGCATCTTATTTATTGATGTAAATGAGGGCATGGCACAGTGTCTGGCTTGTAGTAAGCAATCAATAAATGTTGGAGAAAAAAGGAAAGGAAAGATAAAACTTCATGCTCAGTTTCTGCCACACCAGCTTTTGGGTAATATTTGGGATTAGCACATTATATACTTTAACTATGATGGACTAACTTCTTTTCATACAATGAAAGTCAAAGAGAGCTGCAGGCTTCAGTCAATGGTAGGAATTCAGGTTTTGATAGATGTTGCAGAGAAATATCCAGAACTAATATCAGGGTACATGTCATGGTGGACATGCTATTTAGGAAAATTAAGAACATAAGTGCTGATGAGCGTGAATAAGTCAACAGAAAAGCTGAAGCTTATATTGGTTATGCAAAAGTAATAGGAATTGCAGTCACAACAACTTCTAACAATGTTTAATTATCTTGCAGTGCAATGAAAAACTTCTTTCATATAACATTACATTTTAAAGATTACCTTTGTTTACTTCCTTACCCAACTAATACTTATTTAGCGACTGCCATGTTTAAAACATTCAGCCTGGTTCAATTAAGGGATATGCAATAGTTCAGAGAACAAGTCTCTTCCTTTAAGGAGTTACACTCTAATAGGGAGACAACATATTTGTACAATACAATGTCAAATGTGTCAGATTATTTATGAGATAAACAATGCTATGAGAGTGGCGGGCCTACAAAGGAGGGCCCACTGAAGATCAGTCTTGAAGATTACTCTTGGTCAGATGAAAAGGGTAGGAAGAAAGAGTATTATAGATTGAACAAAGATTAGATGTGGAAAATTATAGTGTGCCTCCAGGAAGTTATGAAGTGTACAGTCTCACAGAAAAGTATAATTTGTAAAGGGGTGAAATAGAAGGTAAGACTGGAAAAGTAGATTTGGGTGAGATCATGATGGCCAAGCAACAAATTTAAATGTTATTTACTTTCTTATAAATTTCTAAAAAAGATTCAACAGACTATATTTAGGATTCTTTATACTGTGTCCAATAGGTTTTCTTGTTCCCAAAGTCCCTAGTACAAGAAAGTTCCAGCATGGAGAGGTTCTCAGGTACAGCTGATACATGGTAAATCCGTTTAGCTTTTACTTATAGCTGCCTTCCAGCCTTTTGATTTCAACCTCAAATTATTACGAGTTTTGTTATATAGGGATAATAGGACCACTTGAAAATTCTCATATTGCTTATCGGTTAATTTTTATTTTATTTTATTTTGAGTTGTGGAGTACATGTGTGGATTTAGTACATATGTAAATTGCGTGCAGGTGAGGTTTGGGCTTCTAGTGGGCTCTCTCTCCCCTGATAGTGAACCTGGTATCCAGTGTGTTGTTGTGTGCCCCAATTTCTCCTGATTTTTAATTTATAATCATTTGGTCTTCCAAAAAAGGTTTTGAGACAGCTTCTCATGTATTGTATGGAAAATAAGGTTTGTCTATCAATAATTCATTTTGGCTGACTACTTAATCTGACAAAGTTTCCTGCTCTGAAGAGTTAAATAACATTCACTTCCTATTTCAAAAGATTCCCTAGCATCCTCTTATGGTGAGGGATCAGTTTCTCTTTGCTCATACCTGAACACCAACAAGGAGATACAATTTAACTGAAAAACCACTTATAAGCCACAAGGGTAAGTAACAGGCCTGTACTACATTGCAGTTACTCATTTAAAAATATTATTTGTGCACAAATATCTACCTACAGGTGGAGCCAGTGTTCTAGAAAGTCTCAGAAATGCAGCCAAGTCTGTTGAGATCAATGCTTCCAGAAAGATCCATTATAACACAATTTTGGGGTAGTTATTTGAGTATGCTAAACACGACAAAAAATAAGAAAATTCCATGTTTCATTATTCCAAAGACTGTTTTCTTAGTTAAATTTTATTCCAACAATGAGTATGAGAGCTGGTTCTGATTCTTAAAGAGCAGATCATTTCATGGAAACAAACACAGGTGGTTCTACAGTGCTTTCTTTTTCTATTCAACTAAAAATATTAATACTTCTCTGCAAAGAGCTGAATTTACCAAACAAGCTGAGCATTAAGACCAGGTTTGTGTAAGACCAGTGTTTTCCAACAATACAGTATTATTTGTCCCCCAACATTTTTTTCTCAATCTATGAAAGTTCTATGCCCACTCAGAAGAATTGGTTAGAATCTCAATCAGAACATGGGCCCAGACCAGACATATCTTTTCCCAAGAACTTTAAATCTCGTGTATTTATGATGCCAGGACCCAGATTCAAACTTTAGAAATAAAATAATTTTATCCAATTGAATGCCTTCATTTTAAAAAATTCTTTTAAAAAACTGTAGGTTATAACATAGATTTTAGAAAACCAAACAAACTGAAGATATAAAACTCAATAATTTATGAGGGGAGACACCAAAAAATCCAGAATTATCTTTTGGAAGGCGGGTTCCTTGCAGTACAGCTTCCCTCACTAGGTGAGTGTTCTAGGAACACATTGGCATCAGTGTACCAGCTAGCATTGTTGTGAGAGGCTGTGTTCAGCTTCAGTGATTATTTTTGGGGGGATTCTTTCAACGTGGTTTTCCATTTCATGATGGGTGATTTACGAGCACACCCACTCATACCACAAGGAGTGTTCAGCAGTTTTTGACCAAAAATGGCATGACCCCCATGCCTCACCCGATCTCACCCCAGACAACTTTTTTGTTTGTTTGTTTCCCCAGATGAAAAAAGTCCTCAAAGGGAAGTGTTTTGCCAATGTGGAAGAGGTGAAACAAAAAATGACAGAAGCACTAAAAGGCATCAAAATTTATGAGTTTATAAAGAGTACTTTGAAGGAGACTGAAGTTTAAACATCTAAGAATAAATACACAATTTTTTAATAAATACATTCTGGGTTTCTTGGTTCCCCCCTTGTATAACAAAGCAGACAGCATGTAACCACTTCCCAGGTCAAGAAATAGAATATTGGAAGCATTTACAAAGACCCCTTCTTGCTTCCAAACTGTATCTCCTACTTCCAAATATAACTACACTACTGGTTTTCTTCATAGTTTAACCACCAAACAATGCATTCCCAAGCTCTATTGACTAGTTTTGCCTTGTTGTTTTTTGAACTTTATGTAAATGAGATTATATAGCATTGTTTAGAGTGCCTTGCTTTTTTCATTCTACATAATGTCTGTGAGCATCACATAAACTTTTTGTGTAGCTCTAGTGTATCCATTTTCATTGCAGAATAGCATTCCATTGTATGAATGTACCACAGTTAATTATTTATTCTAGTCTTCATGAAAATTTAGTTTTTCTCTAGTTTGTAACTATTAAAAATAATGTTGGGAGTTTGATAGATATTTCACAGAATCTATCAATCGTTTTGGGGAGAATTGACTATTTATATTATTTAGTTTTTCAGCTAGGAACATGGTATATCTCTTTTTAAATTTCTGTCTTGTTTAATTTTCCTTAATAATATTTTATAGTTTTCTATATAGAGTTCTTACACGTAGTTTGTTAGATTTATTCTTAGGTGTTTAATTTTTATGCTGTTGTAGATGGTTTTTTAATTTTTAAGTATTTTCTGCTTATTGCTGATATATAGAATTGCAACTACCTAATTGTGTATTTCTAATAAAGCAGGCTTGATAAACTCTCATATTAATTTAAAACTCCTATGCAGGTCCTTTTGGATTTTCTAGGTACAAAATAATATCATGGGGAAATAATAAAGATTTCTTTTTCCTTGTCAACCCTTATATTATTTTTTTCACTGTGCTGGCTAGGAATTCTAGTACAATGTGACTAAAAGTAGTAATCCAGACATCACTGCTTAATTCTCAGTCTCAGGGTTAAGAGATAGCTTTAAATATTTCACTATTACTGTGATTCTTTTTGTGTGTACAGTATTTAAAAGATTATGAACTTTTAATTTCCTATTTCAATAAGTGGTTGCTTTTTTAAAAAAAAAACATGAATGGAATTTGAATTGTATCAAATAAACTAAATTGGCAATCAAAAGGCTTGTCTTTCATAGTATACTTTCAAAAGTATATAAGGCCTAGACAATTTTACTGGCAAGTTGTATCAAACCTTTAAGAAACAGATACTCCTTGTCTTAACAAGCTATTTGAGAAACTAGGGGAAAAGGGAAGCTATCCAACATTTTTTATGAGACTTGCATAACAGTGACACCAAAACCAACCAAGGATAGCATGAGGAAGAAAAGGTATATCCCAACATCATTTTAAATTATGTATGTAAATTTTAAACAAAGAATTTATTATATACTTAATATATCTAATAACAAGATCTTCTCAATAGATGCAGACAAATTATTCAATAAAATTCATTTGAGAAATTCATTTTGTAATAATAATTTTTAAAAATTGTTAGCCAACAAGAAACAAAAGGAATTTCCTTAGCTTCATAAGGGTATGTATCAGAAGCTAACAAGAGTAATCAGTTTAATGGAGAAATTTTAGAAGCATTCCCATTAATATCAGGGAAGAGACAAGGATGGTGTTTATCATACTCTTCAGTACTGTATTGTTGGTCATCTTCAATGAAATAAAGAAAATAAGTGAGAGGAATGAGTTGAAAAGAAAGAAAGTCCCCTTATTTGTGAGAGCATTAGAACACTTCAATCATGAATAAAACTGCTACAAACACTTATGTATAAGTTTTTATATCTCTTGGGTACAATTTAGAAGTGAGATGGCTGCCAAACTGTTTTCAAAACTGACTGCATCATTTTGTATCCCCAACAGCAACATGTGACAATTCCAGTTGCATCACATCTTCACCAACATTTGATATTGTCAGTCTTTTTAATTTTAGCCATTTTAATAGGTGTGTAAGGGTGTCTCACTGTGGTTTTAACTGGCATTTTCATAATGACTAATAGTGTTGATTTGCAGTTTTCTTTTCTTGTAATGTCTTTGGTTTTGGTGTCAGAGTGATGCTGCTTCATAGAATGAATTGAGAAGTGTTTCTTCCTCTTCTGTTCTCTGAAAGAGCATCTGTAGAATTGGTACTAGTTATTCCTTAAATGATTAGTGAAGTCATCTGGGCCTAAAAGGTTTTTAACTATTTTAATATATCTATAAGACAATTTCTGTTTTTTATTTCTTCTTCCATGAACTCTGTTTACATCGTTCCAGAAATTTGTGTATTTCATCTACACTATCAGATTTACTGAAATAAACTTGCTTATAATATCCTTTTATTATTTGTGTAATGTTTCCTTTTCTGTTCCTGATACTGATAACTTATATTTTCTTTTTTTGGGGGGGGGGGTCAGTCTGGCTAGAGGTCTATTGATCTTTTCAAAGAACCAGTTTGGGGTTTCATCTATTTTCTCTCTCTTTTTTTTTTTTAACTTTCCAATTTTATTTCTTATCTTTAATATTGTCTGTCTTCTGCTTAGAGTTTAATTTGCTTGTTTTTGTTTAATAAGGTAAAAACTTAGATCATTGATTTGAAACTTTTATTATTTTCTAATATATGCTATAAATTGCTCCCTAAGCAGGTTTTAGATTCACTTTACAAATTTTGATATGTTGTAATTTTCTTTTCTTTTCCTTTTCTTTTTTTAATTTTTTAGAAAGCAGAATTTATTAAGAGGACAGAAAAGCTCCCACAGTGGGAAGGGACCCGAGGAGGTTGCCCTATAATTTTATTTTCATTCCATTCAAAATATTTCTAATTTCCCTTATGACATCCTCTTTGATCTATTGGTCATTTACAAGTGTATTATTTAATTTTAAATATTTAGGGATTTTTCAGAAGCCTTTTTTTTTTTTTTTCAGTTGGAGTTTCACTGTCGCCCAGACTGGAGTGCAGTGGCCGCTCCCGGCCACCGCAGCCTCGACCTGCTGGGCTCCGGCGATCCTTCCGCCTCAGCCTTCCAAGTAGCTGGAACTACAGGTGCGCGCTATCACGCCCAGCTAATTTTTTATTTATTGTAGAGATGAGGTCTCACCAAGTTGCCCAGGCGGGTCTCGAACCCGCGGGCTCAGGCAATCCACTCACCTCAGCCTCCCAAAGGCGCGGGATTACAGGCTGAGCCACCGAGCCCGGCTTCAGATGCCTTTTTATTACCAATTTTAAGTTTAATTCATTTTTGATCAAAGAACAAACTTAGCATAATTTTAAACAAATTTTAAAAACTTGTTAAGATTTGTTCAGTGGTCCAGAATATAATCATTGAACACTTAGAAAATTCATGTAAGCAAAAGCAACATTTAAAAATTTCATTGGCAGAATAAGTTAACAGCTTGATGTGTACTTTTTAATTCTTTTCACTTACTATAAATACAGACATACATCTACTTTCATATAGACACACACAGCTATAAATGGAAAATCATGCTGTACAATTTCTTTGTAATCTACTTTATGTCTGTAAGGTAGGATAAATTAGTGATTAAGATATGAGTTCTAAAACAACACTGCTTGCGTCCTAATCCAAGTTTCATTATTAACAAGCCATGTAATTTTGGGTATGGTTCTTAAATTCTTTGTGCTTCAGTTCTTCACATGTAAAATGGAGATAATAACAATAGTACCTATCTCATAGAGATTATTATAAAAATTACTTGAATTAATATAAATAAACTACTTAGAACAGCACTTGGCATCTTGTTAACATTATATTAATATAAACACCTGCTATTTCCTCTGTCATGGTTGCAGTATAAAGAGACACCATGATTTATTTAGCTTATACCCTAGTAATGGGCATTAAGATTATTTCTGATATTTGATATTGCAAACTCACTGTGATAAAGATCCTTGTTGGGACACACTCATGATTGTAGTCTCCCTTAGGATAAATTTATATATGTGCAATTGCTATTTTGAAGAATGGGCATATTTTTAAAAGTTCTTCATGTTTTTGCCCAAGTCCTCAGGGAAGGTTTTTGTGTGTGTTTGTTAATTCATTTACCAACCCACTACTACATAACAAAGTGTGAAAACACATCATTTTGAAAAGTATTTTCCGAAGTCTTTCAAGATATATTTTTGTTGAGGTTCCAGTAGATAATAGAATTAGAACATAACTTAATTGGCTGTTTTAAAGAGCCACCTTGAGAAAAGATTTCATTCCAGGAATTCTTAGCATGAAAAAGTTACTTTTATAAATGACTCCCAGAAGAATGACAGCAGATACCAACCAAAAATACAAGGGAGAATGTGCTATTTCACTGAGCAGCTTTTTAAGTTGGATTAATTAAATCTGGAAAATCAGTGAATTGATTCAGAAATATTGTCCTTAAGGCATTTATAGCTCTTTTAGTAAGATACAAATCTGCCTTCTGTGGGTACAGAACATATAGACCTTTGATGAAAGGAAAACGTTTAAGCACATGTGAAGTACTCAGAAATATAAATTTTATAAAGAAGGATGTTGTTTCTAACCATGAATACTTAGCTTTCTGATTTGATTTTTTTTAAAAAGCATACTTGATTCATAAGAACAAAAAATGGAGGAGTTGGGAACAATTTATTTCATGTTATAATACTGAAATCCTCGATGGCAGAGTTTAAGGAGGTGATAAATATGTCATAAAAAGGCTGTCAAATTTTGATATTAAAATTTTTTCACATTAAACCCCATTTCCCATTGTGAATAGCAAACATTCAAACAAACTCTGGACGGAAAGTAAATACAATTATACCCAAGAATCTCTTGTGTGCAAGAATTTCTGGTCACCAAGAAAAGTGTGGTTCATGAAACCAGGCCAGACATTTCCACGTATTGAACCGAGCCTCAAAGGTAAACAAACAGCTTGAGCCAGTTATCTTACAAGTCGAGATTTTCCATAGGATAAATTTAATCATACCAAAAGAGCAATGACTCCAGGGAAGCCATCTTACCTCAAGAAAACTACAGCAAGGTAAAAAGGCAGCTCCCTTTTGGAGAAAGAATTGAAGACATTCTATTTCTTTGTAGCAAGCAAACAAACTAATAGAGAACAAGCTGATCTACTTTAGTGACACAGACTCAGGGAACAAGAAAAGTGAGGTCCACAAAATTTTATTTGTTAAAAACTCTCTTTAAAAGGAATTACAAATTCTTCTAAAATATAATCTAAAGTTCCATGATTAGCTTTTCTTTGAGTCCAGAGTCTATGGGATTTTTGTGCGAAATTAAAGGTCTAATTGCACAGAAAAATTAATTTCCTACAGTGATCCTCCCTTATCTGCAGAGGATACATTCTAAGACCACCAGTGGATGCCTGAAACCACAGATACTACCGAACCCTATGTGTACTATGCTTTTGCTTATTTAGTCACGTGTTGCCTAAATATGGGGATTTGTTCTGAGCAATGCATCATTTGGTGATTTCATCATTGTGCAAACATCATAGAGTGTACTTGCACAAATCTAGGTGGTACAGTCTATGACACACCAAAGCTATATGGGATAGCCTATTTCTTTTAGTCTACCAACCTCTACAGCATGTTACTATACTGAATACTGTAGGCAATTGTAACACAATGGTAAGTATTTTAATATTTAAATATGTCTAAACATTAACAAGATGCAGTAAAGAAATGTTACAAAAGATAAAAAATTATATACCTGTATAGGGTATTTATCATGAATGGAACTTATAGGACTGCATGTTGCTCTGGGTGAGTCAGTGAGTGAGTGGTAAATGGATGTGAAGGCCTAGGACATGACTGAACAACACTGTAGACTTTATAAATACTGTACATTTAGGGTACACTAAACTTATACAAATATATTTTTCTTTCTTCAGTAATAAGTTAACCTTAGCTTATTGTAGCTTTTTTACTTTATTAAATTTTAATTTTAGCCGGGCTCGGTGGCTCATCCTGTAATCCCGTGCCTTGGGAGGCTGAGGTGAGTGGAATGCCTGAGCCCACAGGTTCGAGACCCGCCTGGGCAACTTGGTGAGCCCTCATCTCTACAATAAATCAAAAAATTAGCCGGGTGTGGTAACGCCCACCTGTAGTTCCAGCTACTTGAAAGGCTGAAGCGGAAGGATTGCCGGAACCCAGCAGGTCGAGGCTGCGGTGGCCGGGAGTGGCCACTGCACTCCAGTCTGGGTGACAGAGTGAGACTCCAACTCAAAAT
The DNA here is from genome assembly GCA_963574415.1 of Tarsius wallacei. Lineage (NCBI taxonomy): Eukaryota > Metazoa > Chordata > Mammalia > Primates > Tarsiidae > Tarsius > Tarsius wallacei. The sequence goes on from CAUYQG010052445.1 coordinate 36,797, forward strand.
AAATAAATAAATTTTAATTTTTTAAAAATTTTACTTTTATTACAGCACTTAACTTTAAACACACATTGTACAGCTAAACAAAGATATTTTCTTTTTTACACCCTTATTTTATAAGTTTTTTCTATTAATTTTTTAACTTTTTATAGCTTTATGTTAAAAATTAAGACACAAGCCGGGCTCAGTGGCTCAGCCTGTAATCCCGCACCTTGGGAGGCTGAGGTGAGTGGATTGCCTGAGCCTGCGGGTTTGAGACCCGCCTGGGCAACTTGGCGAGACCTCGTCTCTACAATAAATCAAAAAAATTAGCCAGGCGTGGTAGCGCGCGCCTGTAGTTCCAGCTACTTGAAGGCTGAGGCAGAAGGATTGCTGGAGCCCAGCAGGTCGAGGCTGCGGTGGCCGGGAGCGGCCACTGCACTCCAGTCTGGGCGACAGAATGCGACTCCAACTCAAAAAAAAAAAAAAAAAAAGACACAAGTAAACACATGAGCCTGTACCTACACAGGGTCAAGATCATTGATATCACTATCGTCCACCTCTACATCTTGTCCCACTAGAAGATCTTCAGGGGCAATAACACTCATGGAGCTGTCATCTACAATAACAATGCTTGCTTCTGGAATATTCCTAAAGGACCTGTCTGAGGCTGTTATACAGGGTTTTTTTTTTTTTAAATAAGTAAGAGTACACTCTAAAATAATGATAAAAGGTATAATATAGTAAGATCAGAAACCAGTAACATAGAGATTTATTATCATGATCAAGTATTATGTGCTTCACATAATTGTATGTGCTTTATTTTTATATAACTGGTAGCATAGTAGATTTGTTTACACCAGCATCACTACAAACACACAAGTAATGCATTGCATTATAACTTACTAAGCAACAGGAATTTTTCAGCTCCATTATAATCTTATAGGACCTCTGTCATATATACAGTCTGTTGTTGACCAAAATGTCCTCATTATAGGTGCATATATATCCATGATAAAGTTTAATTTATACATTAGTAAGAGATTAACAATAATAAATAATAATAAGGTACAATTATAACAATATGTTGTAATAAAAGTTATGTGACTGTGATGCCTCTCACACTCAAAATACCTTATTGTGTCTTACTTACCTATTTTTGGACCTCAAATGACCACAGGTGACTGAAACTGTGGAAAGTGAAACTGTGGATAAGGGAGCACTACTGTTTATCTTCAATATTCCAGGAATGTGAAGGAGACTAAATATGCAGCAGGAATGTGATGAGATGCTATGGGAGACAAAGCCTGTCCAGGGACCCAGTTAGAGGATGGGCTGTTTGGAAAACAAGGGGCTTAACTGAAAACCAATATCAAACCTGAACCTGTTCGGTGCCCTTTACTTCCTTCTATTTTAAATAATGTTCTTACCAATTGTGTGACTGGCTATGTCCTCTCATATGACAAGTCTCATGTGAAAATTCCACGTAACTTTTTGGCATCTTTAATTTAGTTGAATAAAATATCTCATTCTACAAGTTGGTAATGATAGTTCATCACAACGTTTGCTCTGTGCCTCCATCATGAGAGTGCATATGATCAGAAACAGTGAAAAATATGTCAACTCCTCATCTAATTTATACATCTTACGACTATGAGAGATTTCAAAACTAATTTGTTCTAGGCCAGCAAATTACAGCACCAGCAAAACACTTTCTTTTTTCAAAGTGCTTTTCCATTATTAATCATGTTATCTGCAGTGTTCCATGAACGGATTCAGTCTAATCCTCATTTTACGGGTGAGTACATTTGGGCATATGAGAAGACGGTAATCTGCTGTAGGCTATAAAACGAAGGCAGGCAACAGTGGCCACAACCAAAGAGGATGATAATTTTCTGAGTCCTAATGCTCCATTTTCTGTGGGTTGCTGGGATATGTTGCCTTTATTTCTAAAAATACACACACACATACACACACATTCTTTATATCAAGCTATAGTTTATATTGACGTTGCACACACAGATATAAAACCAACCACCAGCTGTTTTGTTGAGGCAGATGGCATGGTAGAATAACTGGAAACTAGAACTTTGGAGTCAAATAGACCAATTCAAATCTTGGTTTTGCCACCTGCCAGCTATAGAAACCTAAGTGCCATTTTCCTCAACTGAAAAAAGGGGCTCATGACATTATCTTCACAGAAAGGTAATGAGGTAACAGAGTAAGTGCAAGCACAGTGATTGGCACATAGGAAATGCTGGAATGTGTGTTTCCTTCTTCCTTCCACCATCTCATTAGAAAAATAGAGGAGGTGGCAAATTAAATTAAATCAGTGTCCTTTACCACTTTCCCCAAATAATAGCAACTTGCAAATTTGCAGTGCATAGCTCTCAAATAGCACAGGACAGGGCTAAGTTGGACCATGCAATCCTCAGATACATTGTTTGCAAGTGGCCCACAGACAAATGTGAGCAATCCCCTTGTCCTTGCCATCACCTAGTCTGCCCAAAGGGCTACTGGTGGAGACAACTGCCAACAGGAGGGTAGTGGGAGAGGTGAGTCATTATGAACAGGGCTAAGCCAATGCCTGATTCTCCATACAATTAGGGGTGAATATGTGTGCAGCAACCCCCTCCCCAAACACTTCTCTTTCTTTTGGACTTTAAACTTGGCCAAAGCAAGCTACTTTCATTCTCTTCTTTACTTAATAGCCGTAGGCTCAAAATTTACTCAGGAAATTCTGTCATTTATTTAAAGAGAATCACTCTAAGAAACTGAAAATATCAAGATATCTTTTTAAACCACTTTTACACTCTTTTGATACTCTCTTATTACACTTTCCCAGTTAGAAAACAAATGTCTTAAAGGACTTACTTCTGTCTTCAAAAGGACCGGCTATGTCCTGTTCTCGGGAAAAGGGAACACTGGCATGATGTAGTGAGTCACAGAACCCCTAGGAAGGATTCCCTGCTTGAATTTTCCACTGCTGCCATTTCAGATCCAAAATCTAGAACTTTGACCCCAAAGTATTTCTCCTTACCTTTTCTATAGCAAAGAACTATCTATCTAAACAAGGCCTAGAGTCACACTCTGTCGCCCAGGCTGGAGTACAGTGGCACACTCACAGCCACTGCAGCCTCAACCTGCTGGGTTCAGGTGATCCTTCCGCCTCAGCCTTCCAAGTAACTGGAATTACAGGCATGTGCTATCACACCCAGCTAACTTTTTAAAAGTTTTTATTGTAGAGATGAGGTCTTGCCAAGTGGCCCGGGCTGGTCTTGAACCCGTGGGCTCAGGCAACCCTCTCACCTCGGCCTTCCAAAGCGCTGGGATTATAGGCATGAGCCACCATGCCCGGCTGAGCTTTTCAAAACTATTTTATTTTGTTGTGAAGAAATATCGAGATCCAAAATTCCATTGCATGACCTTGAATACATATTCCAACTTCTCAGGACTACAAAGGGGTAGGCAGCAAGTTTGGCCTCTTGATCACCACTTCATGGTTCTCTATATGTAAACATCTTAGTGGGATGAAAATCTCTGAACTAGGAGTTGGAAAGCCTGGGTTCTTGCCCTGGTTCTGACAACATTTGTGTGGGACCTGGACCTGTACGGCTTCAGCTTCCCCATTTATACAATAAGAGTCAGTGGCCAGATAATGACTTTTACTTTAAACAGATTCTTATGAAAGCTAAACTGACTCCCCAGAAAAATACTCATAGTCACAAATTGGCATAAAATGTCAGGAGGTGATCCATTCTCTCTTCAAGGACTCTGTGGTTACTGTTCTCTATTCCCCGACAAGATACAATATGATACACTCCCCGACACCCACCCCAACAAGAAGGGCTTTCTCATGACCCACAGGCCCCTGTTGCTCTGGTTTCAGGAGACAAGAACAAATTAAGGAGAAAGAAGCATGAGAAGGCCAAGGTGAGATGTGATGACTAGTTCAGTAGCTAGGATATATTCTCCTTACATATAAACTTAGGCCTCTGTGCAGAAAGAGCTCACTTCTGTGGCCCCGTGTGCATTTACATAGGAAGTTAGCCAAAATGTCTCATTTATTGTTGATGTTATATGCATGAGAGAGAGAGAGAGTCTGCCCTGTAATCACTCCTTTCCTAGCAAAACTCAGGCAGAAGCTCACCCTGCATACAAATTGCCTATCAGGGCTTCTTGCAGCAGAGTGGAAGTCAGAAGTGCTCCTTGGCCAGTGCATCTTTCTCAATTAGGGTGGGACAGCAGTGGCCGCTGTATTACCAATAGAATACCACCAAGAGTATCTCAATGCACAATGAATTAAGATAAAGAATAATGTATAGCTCTGCATTGGCTACCAATTAGGCAATATTATGCCTAGTTAGCTCAAAAAACTGTTCTGAGAATTAAATTAATTAATATATGTAAAAAATTTTGAACAGTGGCTGGCACAAAGATAGCACTAATAAATGCTAGCTAGTGGTGTCACAAAACTAATTTGCAAAGGAAAAATAACTTCCAGAATTCAGCAGGGCAGTAGGTTTTGAATCAAACCTACTATATATGGAATCAAACAGATCTTCTTTCACTCAATAATTGGACAAAAAGATCAGGAGTTAGCAGAAATGGTAAGTCCTTACTTCATTTATTTAGAGTAATAAGAAATAATGATTCTAATTCATATGATTATAAAATTTAACACTAGTCATTTGCTCCCTGTGCTGGTTCTGTTTGACCTCACCCCACTCCACCTATTCTCCACTCTATTTGGTGCCCTAGAAAGCTAACCTCAACTGACTTTTGTCTTGTGGGCTCCCTACTACCTGACTTCTGGCTGGGTCTGTACAATGGGAGACACCAGCAAGAAATGGAAGCAATGGCATCCTCCATGGCCACAGCTCCTGTAGGGTAGCCCCACATTCATGATCCCAGCTCTCTCAGGATTTGGGCAACATTATTCTTTCCCACTGTCCCTTCAGACCAAGGAGTTATGACAGTTTTCCACTGTGATTAAACTCTAGATATTTCATCATCATCCCTTGCTGGTCCCCCTAACCCCATCCACACCTCAATATATAGTCCACAACACTCTCTTTAGTTAAAGCCTTTGACTATAATCTGTTTCCTACCAGGACACTAACTGACACTCTGTCTCATTTTCTTACCTAGATGTTTTCTCAAAGACTGTCTTTTCTCCTTAACTAGAGATCAGCAGAGTTGCCTTCAAATTCTCCCACTTCTAACAGAAGAAACAATGTGTTCAGAGCACATGTCTAGAGCTCCATTCAATCTTATGTTTGTCCCAGATGAAGGCACCTTCAACCAAAGAAATCATCTCTAAAACCTGGTGTTCCTATTGCAAAGGTGCTTCTATAGCTGAGCTGGTCTAGACAGACTGAACCAATCATTTTCAGCTGTAATGTCATTCTTAACAGAGTGCTTGACTCAACTGTGAACTCTGTCACAATAATTGGCCACTGAATGTTATAGATATTATGTCTTTATCTGTACAAAATTTAGGGCAGATTAAGATTTTTGTTGAAAAATAACTAGTTTACAATCTAGTCTTCTCTTTAAAGTGAGAGAGAGAGAGAGAGAGGTGGTATTACCAATAAGTCATCAACAGCTTTACAGGAAAAAGCTGAAAGAAATCTAACTTCAAAAGTTGGACGTGTTCATTAGAGAGTCATTTATTCATTTAATTTATGCTTATTAAAATCTTCCATGTGGCAGGCTTTGTGTCAAACACAGAGGATACAGCATTAAACAATACAGAAATTGTCTCTACCTTCAAGGATCATGCAGTGTGACTAAGTTCATAAATATGAGGAATGTCATAAAAAAGAAATTCAGATGCTGTTTCAGCATATGACAGGGGACTCACTTGATCTTAGCCAAAAGGTCGAGAAGCAATGATGACAGGAGAGTCAGCTTACCCTGAGTGGTCAAGGAAGGCTTCTTTGAGGAAGCAAAGTTTAAACTAAGTCCAGAGAGATTGGCACTTGTCTGGATGAGTGGAGAAGGTGAAGTGGGCAAGGGGAAGATGGAACAGCAGTGTCCACCAAGAGATGGGAAAGAAGATCCTGTGTTCAAGGAGATGGAATAGGCCAGTGTGGCTATCATAGGAAGAGTTCAATATGAAGCTGGAGAAGTGGGTTAGATATTGTAGGACTTTGCAACCAAGTTAATAATACAAATATGATCTTAAGGCCAACAGAAGCTCTTGAAGGGCTTTAAGAAGAGAGTCTTTATCAGATTTTGAAAAGGTGTCTTTGACTACAGTAGAAAGACTAGATCAACGAGGGCAAGAATGGATGTGGGGAGACTGGTTTGGTGACTGGTGCATTTAGTTCAGGCAAAAGATGATGCTGGTTTGAACTAAGATGGAGAGTAGTAGTTGGATTCAAAAGGTATTGTGAAAAAGGTTCAATAAGTCTTGAAATTGGAGGGATATAGAGAAAAAAGAGAAGGTAGAAATTCAGTAACTCCCAGTTATCTGGCTTCAGTGGTTAGATGATGAGGATATCATTTCCTGAGACAAGGGAACACAGGATAAAGACAGGGCTGGGAGCATGGGAACACTGTCCATTGGGTTTAGTTGCAGAAAAAAAGTGGTTAAGATCCACTGAGTTAAACTATAAGTTGAATCACATAAAACTGCCAATATTAGACCATTTTTTGAGGTACACTAATAGAAATTTGGTCCAACCTAATAGCAGTAGCACTGGTACAAAAGCCTCTCTTCCAGAATTAACACAATGATTAAAGAACCACTGCTTGAATGTGGTGCTCTAGGAACCTCTCCTCAAAACTATGTCAGGAAGGTCTGTAGTCACAGTCAATAAGAAACTACAGAAAGGGGGTACAGAGGCACGCATACACACATACACCAGGAGGCCAAATCAAGATACGAAAAGGTACAGACTCATCAAACACAATTGAAGAAAATTAAACTGTATGAAACACTACTGTAAGTTCAAGGTAAATCCAATGTACCCCAGATCTATTTTAGAATGATTGGAAAACACTTAACCAATTAATTTACAGCCTGCAGTGAAGTCAGAGCTTAAAAACTGGTTAACATTCACCTTAATATCAGCAGAAGCAGGCAAGAAATGTACTATGTCTGCATCTAATTTTAAATAAGAATCCAGGGTTGCCACTCTGTAAATTACACAGAGAAACATGTATATAGCATGGCATATGGAGGCTCCATCCTAGATCCTGCGTCAGTGTCAATTATCTCTACTGCATATTGAAAAGTTGCAGCTTTTCTTTTGTACATGAAGTGCAAAAAGCTCTACAGAAAACATTAAGGTCTATTATCCAGGTCTAGCATTCCTCATTGTATACTGTACTTTCTGAGAGGACTGTGTCATCTCCTCAGGCTGTGTCCTCTGCTACTGAATCCCAAGGTACTGAGCCTATTTATCTGGAAGCTAAATCACAACTGCAACGTAGGGTGGTATCAACTGCCTACACAATGTGAGGCTGCTTTCACTGCACTCAGCTTTATCCCGAAGGTCATTTTGAATTAGTGATTCACTTGCCTTTGCCTCTGTCTGGTGTTAGCACATTACTCACGATTATCAGGGAAATATGCTGTTAGTGAAAGGTAGAGTTGCATATTTGTAAGACTCAAAGTTAACACATTAGCGACTAGCTCAAGTTAATATTAGTTTAGAGTTTTTCAAGGTATTGATATTAACAAGTTGATTTCTCACACACAATACTTTCAATGTGAAGTCTCATTACCAGGTTTGTTTCAATGCGGCTGTTTTCTTCACTCCTCCAACCCCTACAGGGAAATTTGTATCCCATATTTAATTACTTCTTTGCTTACTTTTATTTCTGAACTGCTATAACAGATAGATGGGGGTTTTTTTTAAGTAAAAATGAATATTTTTGAGTTTACATAACATTTGTTTCTCTCAAGAAAACAATACATATTTATAGATCATAATTTTAAAAGAGCTTGTAAATGCCTGCCAAAAATAAAATAAGTTATTTATAATCCATTTAATGGGTGATTTAAAACATTTTATAGATATGTCTGAGGCTACTTGGTTGCAGTTGGTTGGAGCAGTAATTCCCCACCTTTGAGAAGTTTCCATATCCCATTGTTCTTGATTTGTTTTCTATTTTCTACTACTTCCACCTTCTCAGAAATGGCATATATATATTTTCATATAAGTCATCTAAGCCAGAACCTTAAAAAAATACCTGGACATTCCTTCCTTTCCTTCACCCAACCCTATTCCCAAATTCAATGAAGTCACCAAATTCTCATTCTCCCCTTAAATCTCTTTCTAATCTCTACTCTGCTCCACCCTCACAGCTGTTACCTTGGTTTAAGCCTTGTCATCTGTCACCTGAACAACTGCCAGGGCCTCCCAACTCATTTCCCTGCTTTGAGTCATTTTCCTAATTTAAGCAACCCTATACAGTATGACCAACATGATCTTTGTAAAACACAGAATGGTCATTTCCTTCCCATGAAAACCTTCATTGGTTCTCCCTTGCCTGTAGAATGGCATTCAATGTCCTTATTGTGATGTGTAAGACCCTCCATCTTGTGGTTCGTCTCCTCTCTCCAACTTTCTCTCTTCTTTCTTATCTCACATCCCCTAGTCTAAGCAGCAGCCATGACAAATTCATTACTCATAGGTTCCCGAATATGCACTATATGGGTTCACACCTTTAAAACAGCCTACATTTTATTCTCTCTGCAGAGGAATTTCCTCTGCCAAGTTAAGTTTTTCCCTCTTTTGTGCCAGCACCAAACTGGGTAAATACTGTCTCTCTATGCTTGTATTTATCACACTGTACAATAATTCTATTTCCATAGCTGCCTTCCTTTGTAGAACACACAAAGGGCAGGGAGGTTTTCTTATTCATTTTACACTTGCCAGTTCCTAGCATGGTATCTGGCCTATGGTATGTGCTCAGTGAAGAAATGTTAAGTGAAAATAGCTCTGTTTTTTAAAAATTAAATTAATGACCATTATTTTGTTATAAGAATATAGGAAGGTACATAAAAGATTGTAAAAGGTAGTCCAATCTTCAATTAACTGTTGTTGTGATAGCCCTACCTCCTCTACCCACCATGGGTCTGCTTTCTTCTGCTCAAAAGTCAGGGGCAGGAGGATTTCCGGCAAGATGAAGATGGAACAGGTCGGACTGTGAGAGTCTCCACAAAAGAGAGTGTCCATAAGGACTCCCTGTGTGAGTGGATGTGTGCCGGTGAGTGAGTGAAAGTGCATCTGAGAAGAGACGCAGGTTCATGCACCCAGGGCTCTCCTCTGGAGGTGACTGCAATCCTCCCACCACCCTGAGATTGGAGCTCCCGGTGTGCAGGATTATCTGCTGTTCTCAGGGCTCTCCTGAGAAAAGCCTGCCGAATACAGTTGATCCTCATCACCTGGAGCCGGGCCCACACCATCACCTGTGACAGCAAAGCATTAGAGCCCTGGATCTGTGAAGAGAGCTGTCAAGTAGAGATTGAGAGGAGCCCCACCACCGGTGAGAAAACACTAGCCAGCCAAAGCCATTTTCTCTGTCCCAGGGTCAGCAGAGTCCTGCATTGCTCCGCCCAGCTCTAACCCAGCCTCCAACCTGGGACCCAGATGTTAACTCATCAGACTCATGCCCCTCCCCCATACTGGAATAGGCACAGACACGTAGATCTGAGTGGGAGACTTGACAGCAGCGGGCCAGTGAGTCCAGATCTGATCCACCCTCTACCCACCATAGCCCGTGAGGTGTCTGACCCACACTGAGAGCAATCCTATCAGTTTGCGATGAGAGCGGAGGGGAGGGGCTGGAGACCAGAGCTGAAAGGAAGTTGAAGTTAAAAGGAACTACCTCAGAGGGAGTTTTGTTTTTGTTTGTTTTTGTTGTTGTTGTTTTTGTTTGTTTGTTCTGCTTGGTTTTGTTTGTTTCTCTGTTTTTTTATTTAGTTTTGTGGGGTTTTTTTCTTTTCCTCTTCTCTCTTTCTTTCTGCTTTTGATTACATTTTCGTACTTGCTTTGTTTCTGTTATTTTTTTTTAAGACTTCCTGTTTGTGTAGGGGTATTTTTGAGGGAGAGTACATCAATAGGAGGTTTCTTGTTGGTTTGTGTGTTTGTAGGGTTGTCTGTATGTTTTTTTTTCATCTTTTCTATCTTTGTTTGTGTCTCTTTTCGTTTATTAGTTGGCACACCTGTTTGTTTTCCCTCTTCTTCTTCTCTCTTTCCAATTCCTCTCATCCCCCTACTCCTTTTCCATTCTTTTCCTTTTTCTTACTTCATTTTGCTTTCGGGGGCAAACCTAACCCCCACTACATCAACAGATTGTAAGGCAGTGAGAAGTGGGTTCCAGGGGGTCCACACACCTGTCAGCAGACTGAGATCCACAGATAGTTTCTGAATTACAGTTCTCCTCTCAATTAAATCTCAAAACTGCAAAAAAGTACAGCCCCCCACCCACAGCCCAGCTTCAGAATTGAACAAAGCCAGAGGATCCACATAAGTAGGAATAGGAGATTGAGCAAACAGAAGAAAAACTACCCCTCCCAATTCCTGAACAACATAAAATTAAAGAAGAGGTTAAAAAACGGAGAGGGGGAGGAAAATCTACACAAATGAAGAAAACCCAAAAGAAGAATATGGGTCTCACACATGCCCCTGGGAGGTCAGACACTGAGAATACAGATTTTGGAACACAAACAATGAAGAGCTCCCAGAATGACTGGTCTCATACCACAAACCCAGATATCAAGACATTAATAGAAATAATAAATAGAATCGAAGAGAGACAAGAGAAAAGAATGAAAGAGTTGATAACTGAGATAACGGTACTAAAGAATACAGTGAATGAAATAAATAACAAAGTGATAAACATGGAAAGTAGACTTAGCCAAACAGAAGAATCTCAGAGCTTGAGGACCAAAATATGGAACTAACCCAAACTGTTAAAAACAGAAAAGAAGCTTAAAGAGACAGAACAAAACCTTCAAGAGATGAACAATTATTTCAAGAGACTTAGCCTAAGAAAATTGGAATTCCTTAGGCTGATATAGAGACAGAAACCACCCTGGAACAAATATTCCATGAAATTGTCTAAGAAAACTTTTCTCATCTTATAAGTGACATGACCATTCAAATACAAGAGATTCAGAGAACCCCTGCAAGACAACAAATGAGAAGACCAACACCTAGACACATAGTAATTTGCCTACACAAAGTAGGTATAAAAGAAAAAAATCCTAAAGGCAGCAAGAGAAAAAAGTCAGACTACCTACCAGGGAAGACCAATTAGAATAGCCACAGACTTATGTACAGAAACACTTCAGGTTAGGAAAGCTTGGAGTCCAATCTTCAAAGTTCTCAAAGATAAACAATTTCAACCAAGAATTTTTTTTTTTTTTTTGAGTTGGAGTCTCACTCTGTCACCCAGACTGGAGTGCAGCGGCCACTTCCAGCCACTGCAGCCTCTACCTGCTGGGTTCCGGCAATCCTTCCGCTCAGCCTTCCAAGTAGCTGGAGCTACAGGTACGCGCTACCACACCCAGCTAATTTTTGACTTATTGTAGAGATGAGGTCTCACCAAGCTGCCCAGGCAGGTCTCGAACCCACGGGCTCAGGCAATCCACTCACCTCAGCCTCCCAAAGCACTGGGATTACAGGCTGAGCCACCAAGCCTGGCTCAACCAAGAATTACTTACCCAGCTAAGCTAAGCTTCATCAGTAATGGAGAATTAAAATCTTTCCCAAACATTCAATCCCTAAGAGCTTACACTGCCTCCAGATCAGCTCTACAAGAAACACTTAAGAAAATATTAAACACAGAAGAAAGAAAAAAGAAAGAATGACAACACCCTCCACAAGAATGCAGGAAAAAGATTGAAAACACATATGAATCAACCCAAAAGTCAAAAGAAAGCCAACAAACAAACAAACAGCAGCAATAACAACACATGCTATAAGAACATCATGACAGGAATAAACTCTCACATCTCAATAATTAGCCAGAATGTGAATGGACTAAATGCACCACTGAAAAGACAGAATGGCAAAATGGATTAAAAAAATATCATGAGGCAACAATATATTATCTCCAAGACACTCATCTCACCAGAAGGGACACTCAAAGACTCAAAGTAAGAAGATGGGAAACACAATTTCAGGAGAAAGGAACACAAAAGAAAGCAGGAGTCACGATCTTAGTATCAGACAGAATAC
>CAUYQG010052446.1:0-10095 GCA_963574415.1 Tarsius wallacei
CTGTCTAAACTTATATTTTAAAACTACATTCTACATTTTATACCTTATTTATTCACCTTCAGTAAATCTTAAAATCATGACCCAGAAGCCTATGACCAGTACTAAGGCTCTAGATGTAACCCGAGTTTGAACTGTGTTGAATTAAAGCTGAAACCGCAGTCTGTGAGAGGTAGGAACAATGGACTTCCAAAGTAAGCCATGCCTGTCATATTCTCAGAGCTTTAAGTTTCACCAAAGTCCCTGTCAGTGGAACGTGCCAAACAGTAAAGGAAGGAAATGGGCCTTCAGCTCCTAATGGTCTCAGGGTCCGCAGCCCGCCTGAATTTCTAAAGCTCAGGCAAGCCTCAATGCTGGCTCTCTACAGTATAATTTTATTTCATTTCTAGAGTCACAACTTTTCATGAAAATGTCCTAAAATGCACCACTTCTATCACTGTGTGTGGGTCTGTGAGTTTGTTTTATCTGAATCCATGATTGTCCTAGCTGTCAGTTGCATGCACCATGTTACCCTTTCCCATGTGTGAATTACTTCCTGTTGAGAACATGAACTGGATGAATGGAAATTCTTCAGGAAAAATACTTCAAACACCAAGCATCTCACCTTGTGCTGTGAAATGCCAGATGAGCAATTTGATGTGGGTGTGATATCAGTCTTCAGTCAGGTGCCTCATGGACATGTTCATAGAATCGTGATGTGTCGGGCACTGGGTGATCTGACTGTCCAGCAGGCAAGTTGCTGTGTGGAGCCCAAGTTCCAACTATGACTTCAGGACTTGAATCTATCCACATGCAACCACAGACTGTGGCCATGCATAGCTGGAACTACCAGTGGACCAGTGGATTTTTAAACCCATGAAATAGGTCTACTCTGAAAAGAACTTAGACACCAGGATTTGACACATAGTGTGGCCAGCACTTAAGGTTTACCTAGAGAAACTGAAAGAAAACAAATAGCATGTTCCATTCCTTGCCATTTCCTCCCTCCCCTCTTCTCTCATTTTTTCCTTTTTTGTTGTTGGAAGGAGAGGGGGAGGTGGAAAACTTGAACCTGGATATATATAAAGCCACGGTAATCAGTCATGCATGGTGGCTTATATCTGTCATTCCAGCACTTTGGTGGGAGGAGAGCTTGAACCCAGAGGATTGCTTGAGGCTGGGAGTTTGAGACTAGTCTGGGCGGCATAATGACACCCTATCTCTACAGAAAAATAAAAAATAATTAGCTGGGCATGTTGGCATGCACCTGTAGTAACAGCTGCTCAGCAGGCTGAGGCAGATGTATCACTTCAGCCCAGCAGGTCAAGGTAGCAATGAACCATGATTGTACTATTATTCTCCAGCCTGGATGACAGAGTGACAACCCCAGCTCAAAAAATTAAATAAAAATCCTAAAACTTTCATCTCCAGGTACTGTGGTTCATGCCTGTAATACCAGCATTTTAGGAAGCTAAAGTGGGAGGATTGCTTGAGCCCAAAAGTTAGAGACCAGCTTGAGCAACATAGCATGAACTTGTCTCTACAGAATATTGAAAAAAAAATAGCTGGGTGTGGTGGCACTCACCTGTAGTCTCAGCTACTCAAGAGGTTGAGGTGGGAGGATCACTTGAGACCAGGAGTTTGAGACCAGCCTGGGCAACATAGCGAGAACCTTATCTCTAGAGTTAAGTAATTAAATGAAACATAAATACATAAATAAAATAAAACCACAGTAATTGATTGATAGAACTCATGGGAAATCCACTTTTGTTCTAGTTGATAATTCCTATGGAACTGACATTTTATCAAAATATTTGAAGCACATAGCATAACTTGGGTGCCTTCATTCTAGGTTGAAGATGAAGGCAACAGGCAAGGTGACCCAGCGGGGCTCAAGATGGCCCTAGGAAAGGGGGTGAGACAAATGCTGATGTCACAAACACGAAAGGTACCTGTGCCAAAACTCTCTCCAGGACATTTTGTTACCAATCATTCAATCAGTGGTAATTGCTCTCCATTCTTTCTCCCTTCAGTAAGAACTTCCTTTCTGTAGTATATAGCAATGAGATTTCTCCTGTAACCAGGCACATTGGCTCACATCTGTCATTCTATCACTTTGGGAGGCAGAGGTGAGAGGACTGCCAAAGCTCACAGGTTCAAGGCAAACCTGGGCAACTTGGAGAGACCACTTTTCTACAATAAATAAAAAAAAAAATAGCCAGGTGTGGTGACACATTCCTGTGGTTCCAGGTACTTGGAAAACTGAGGCAGAAGAATCACCTGAGCCCAGCAAGTTGAGGCTGTGGTGGCCATGAGCATGCCACTGCACTCCAGCCTGGTTGACAGTGAGACTCCAACTCAAAATAAATGCAGACATAGATTCATACATAAAATCTATGTAAGGCTGGGCATGGTGGCTTATGCCTATAATCTCAGCACTTTAGGAGGCCAAGGTGAGAGTATTGCCTCAGCCTAGGGGTTTGAGACAAGCCTGAGCAACTTGGCAAGACCTTGTCTCTACAATAAATCAAAAGATTAGCTGATTGTCTTGCTGTGCTCCTGTTTGGAAGGCTGAGGCAGAAGAATCACTTGAGCCCAGCAGGTTGAGGCTGTGGTGAGCCATAATCATGCCACTGCCCTCCAGCCTGGGCAACAGAGTGAGACTCTGACTCCAATCAATCAATCATTCAATCAATGGAAATTGTTACCAGTCTAGCTTTTTCTTTGGAGTACAGTGGTACTATCATTATGATGATCACGGCTCCTAGCAGCCTTGACCTCCTAGGGCCAGGTGATCCTTCCGTCTCAGCATCCCAAATAGCTGTGACTATAGGTATGCACCACGATGCCCTGCTTGTTATTATATTATATTTTATTTATTTATTTATTTATTCATTTATTGAGTTGGAGTCTCACTCCATCATTCAGGCTGGAGTGAGATGCTCATGGCCACTGCAGCATTGACCTGTTGGGCCTAGGCCATCCTTCCGTTTCAGCCTTCCAAGTAGCCAGAACTACAGATACATGCTACCATGCCCAGATTTTTTCTTTTTTAATATATCATATTCATGATGTCTTACCTAGTTGCCCAGACTGCTCTTGAACCTGTGGACTCAAGCAATCCCCTCACCTTGGCCTCTCAAAGTGCTGGGATTACAGGCATGACTCACCACGCCCAGGCTATATTTATTATTTTTTTTAATTATTTTTATTATTTATTTATTATTATTATTTTTAGAGAAAAGTTCTCCCTATGTTGCCCAGGTTGGGTCTCAAACTTCTGGGCTCAAATTATCCTCCCACCTTGGCCTCCCAGAGTACTGGGATTACAGGTGTGAGCCACCATGCCTGGGTCCAGCCTAGCTTCTTTTATCTTCAACTTTAAGTTGTCCTTCATATCTTTTTTACATCCAGTAGGAGCAGCTATTGTGAGTATCATCAGTTAGAGAAAACCCACACACCCCTGCAAGCAATGAAAGCCCACCCTGTGGCCAAGTTCCAAGGATTTTTCTCCTCTGGTTATTGTCCCAGCTGATGTCTTCTTGGAAGACATATTTTTACTGCATTACTGTATTAGGTAACTTGGAGTTTAATAGTCAATTTATGATTATTAAACTTCTGACTATTTTAGAATTTTTATTTTGGAGATGGGGATCTCACTCTGTTGCCCAGGCTAGGGTGCAGTGGTGCAATCATAGCTCACTGCAGCCTTCAACTCCTGACCTCAAGCAGTCTTCCCGCCTTGGCCTCCCAAGTAGCTGGGACAATAGGCACACACCACAACATCTGGCTAATTTTAATTTTTTTTGTATGGATAAGGGTTTCAATATGTTGCCTAAGCTAGTCTCAAAATCCTGGACTCAAGTGATCCTCCCACCTCAGCTTCCCAAAGTGCTGGGATTACAGGTAAGGACTAAACCAGGCCTTTTCCCCCATCTTACCTAAGTTCCTAACTCCTAATTGAGGAGTCACTGCCTGAGGAGGACTCACCAGATAGGGTATTATGACCCTATTACTTTATATTTAGGCTAGCTTCCAAACTGACTCTGGCATAACATAAAATAAAGAAGATTTATGGTCCCGCAAAGCAATCTCTATGGATTCCCAAACTTCAGGAAGCCTTGAAGACACTTATCTTTTCTCCCTAAAATCTGCCACAAACAGGGCTTCAATCAACAAACTTGGAGTTTTCCATCCTGTTATCTTAACCAAACACAGTCCCTGCTAATTTCCCAAATCCTAAGAAATCTTTGACCTGCAAGCTCCCACTTAGAAATGTACCCCCTTCCTGGGCCAAACCAATGAACTTGTATTGATCCATGGCTTCTTGCAATTTCCACCTTCCCAAAATGTATATAACCAAGCAACTGTGCAGTCATGGTGCACACACATTCTCAGGACCTCCTGAGGGTGGGTGAATGTGGGCTTTGGCCCTCAAGTGGGTTCAAATAGACCATCTTAAAATGTTTTACAGAGTTTGGCATCTGTATGTCAACACAGACATAAGCCACCGCACTAGCTGAGGAATTTAATTTGCTCTGTAAAGTGACCAGAGAAAACCACCCATGATTCCATCATTATTAGTCACTCCTCTTGTTAGGCTGGGGAATATATATGAGCTGTTTTGTTTTTCTGTGTTTAATTTTGCTTGTAGCATAATGAAATATCAAGTAAAGGGTTGTTTTGTTAAATCAGGCCACTGGTGAGATGGTTTTTTAAAATATCCTTGAGAACATAATCAGGAGACTACCACCAGGAAGTCTTTGTTCCTGTTGATGTTGTGTTTTGTTTTTTGTTTGTGTACTTGTATTTTGGAGACAGGGTTTCATTCTCTCACCCAAGCTGCAGTGCTGTGGTGAAATAAGGTCTCATCACAGCCTCCATTTACCACAACCTCAACATCCTGGGCTCAAGTGATCCTTCGACCTCAGCCTCCAGAGTAACTGCAGCTACAGACACATGCCAACATGCCCTGCTAATATTTTGATTTTTTTTTTGGTAGAGACAAGATCTTGTGTTGCCCAGGCTGGTCTCGAAACTCTGGCCTCAAGCAATCCTCCCACCTCAGCCTCCCAAAGTGCTGGGATTACAGGTCTGAGACACTTTGCCCAGGCTACAAACAGGATAGTTAAGGGGAAGATGATTGCTTAACATGCAAAGAATAAAGTAGGAACAAAGATAATTTTTGTGCCCCAGAAGGAGTAAAAAGCCCTGAGGGCTTTCCAACCAACCTCTAAGATTAATTTATTGATTCAGAGAAAGTACGAGTTCCAACCACAGCTGAACATTAAAAGGGGAAACTTTTCATTCAAAACTGGTAGTTACCATGAGTTGATTAATAACATAAACCGACCTATAGGTGGCATCCCAAACTTTTGGGATGTTGAGTACAATTTTTAAATTGCCTTCACTCTCTAATTAACATTTTCTACAATACAAGCCTCTAGGCTAAGATGGAAGAAGTAGCTACCAAGGTATTTGGAAAGTCAGCTTTCACCCAAGCATAAGAATTTTTTTTTTCTTTAGATGGAGTCTCCCTCTGTTGCCAAGGATAGTGTGGCACAACCATGGCTCACCACAGGTTTGACCTCCTGGGCTCAAGTGATCCTTCTGCTTCAGTCTCCCCAGGAGCTGGTACTATAGTTGTGTACCACCATGCCCAGCTATCCTGGTCTCAAACTCCTGACCTCAAGTGATCCTGCTACCTCAGCCTCCCAAAGTGCTGGGTTTACAGGTATGAGCCACTGAACCTGGCCAGAAAATTTTTAAATGTCAAGTGAGTTAGTTGTTGGTCTTGCCCCTCCAGGGTATTATTCTCCCAGAGACACTGTTGGGGAAGGGTGGGATGGTCACAAGGACACAGACCTGCTACATAAAATGAAATTCAAAAGCTTGAGATTGCTTCTAAGTAGACTTTTCTGGCTTAGCAATAACCAACCGTACTTTTAACTTGAGGGGAGTATTCCACAAGCTTTTATTTTTTACTTTGTTTACATGCAGTAGTTAGGGATTACTAAATGATTTCCCTCCTTAATCTAGATGCTGACCACTTAGAAACATAGCCAAAGAGACTTCCAAAATGAATAACTGCCTCCTGTTGTTTGAATAGTAAACCTGCAACCTGATTAAGAAACAGCTCAGGCAGGTATTCTGCATCACCATGTGATTCTAGAACATAACCAGGAGACTACCACCAGGAAGTCTTTGTTGCTGTTGATGTTGTTGTGTTTTGCTTTTTGTTTGTGTACTTGTATTTTGGAGACATGACCTCTCCCCAGGCTTAAATGTAGTTAATGTTTTTCTTCTCGTCAACTCATGATAGTGCCCTGGGAATGGAAGAAATTAATGTTGCAAATCCAGCGCAAATGTCTAAAATGCCACTGGAAAAATCAGGTAAAAAAAACAAAAAAAAACACTTGTTTTGTAAAGTGTGTAAAAGATGCATGGTACACAGTCTTCTTGGTTCAGGGACAAAAGTATCTATCTTTCTAGAATCCAAAGCCAAAGTGGAACAACCCTATGGTAGGTTTTCAGAAGGAAAGGTTGGGCATGGTAGCTCACTCCTGTTATCCCAGCATTTTGGGAGGCAGAGGCAAGAGGATCACATAAGTCCAGGGGTTCGAGACCAGCTTGGGCAACTTGGTGAGAGCTTTTTTCTACATAAATGAAAAAAAATTAGCCGGACATGGAAACACACTCTTGTAGCTCCAGCTACTTGGGAAATGGAGGTGAGAGAATTACCTGATCCTAGGTGTTGAAGACCAGCCTGGTAACATGGAAAGACGTGATCTCTACAATAAATTAAAAAATTAGCTGGGTGTGGTGGCATGCACTCTTAGTACTAGCTATTCAAGAAACTGTCGCAGAAGGATCACCTGAACCCAGGAGATCAAGGCTACTGTAGCCATGAGTGTGTCACTGCACTTCAGCCTGGGCGACAGATTGTGACTCTGACTCAAAAAAAAAAGAAAAAGGAAAAGAAAAAATAAAGTGGAGGGAAACATTTAAAAAGGTTTTTTTTTTTTGGTTTTGCTTGTTTGTTTTTTTCAGATTCACCAAAGTAGCCACCAGACCATCAAGTCTGAGAGACACAACCATGCCGGGGGCAGTGGCTCATGCCTATAATCCCAGGACTTTGGGAGGCGGAGGTGAAAGGATTACCTGAGCCCAGGGGTTCAAGACCAGACTGCAACATAGCGAGTCCTCATCTCTACAATAAATAAATAAATAAATTAGCTGGATGTGGTGGCATGCACCTATGGTTACAGCTACTTAGAAGGCTGAGGTGGAAAGATCACCTGAACCCAGCAGGTCAAGGCTGCTTTCCCTGTAAGTGTATCCTTGCACTGCAGCCCAGGCAACAGAGTAAGACTGTGACTCAAAGAGAGAGGGGGGGGGGAGAGAGAGAGAGAGAAAGAGTGAGAGAGAGAGAGAGAACTTCCTTTTATAAGGAAAGCCAAGAAAACCAGGGGTGAGGGTGGCTTATGCTCATTAAGTCAACCAACACAGCAGGGAACCAAAACCTGCCTTTGTGTGGTTTTGGACCCTCACTCCATTGTGGCTTTAGGCTAATTTGTATAACTCAGCCACCCATTCTGAACATCAGAATCAGAGGGAAGTGATTTCTAAACTCACTAATAACCAATACTCAGTGAAAAGAGAGGGAATCACCATGATATGTTTCAAAGATCTCATTTAAAAGCACACTTGAAAAATAGAGGTCAAACAATGGACTTTTTAATTCTAAAATGAGGTAGTATTCATGGCTGTGGGCCATGACTCACACCTGTAATTCCACCACTCCAGGAGGCCAAGGCAGGAGGATTGCTTGAAACCAGGAGTTCAACACCAGCATAGGCAATTTAGCAAGACATTGTCTTTACAAAAATATTAAAAAATCAGCTAGGTGTGGCAGCATGTGTCTGGAGTCCCAGCTACCTTGGAGGCTGAGGTGGGAAGATCACTTGAGTTCAGGATTTTGAGACTGCAGTGAGCCGTGAGCATGGCACTGCAATCCAGCCTGGGTGATAGAGTGAGATCCCTAACTCAAACAAAAGGAAAGTTGAAGTGAAGGGAAGATGCTTGCTGGGGCCCCTTCAGTTCATTCCTCATAGAATCAATACCTCTCTGTATTTGAGAGTTGTTTGAGATAGGCTAGACAGAACCTGAGTGCAGAGTGAGGTCCACTTTTGGAATGACCCTCCTGCCATGTCCCCTGACTTCTTACCTCCTTGGCCCTCGTTTCCTCCCCTGTGAAGTGAGGCCATCATATGACAATGTGTGAAGTCCCTCTGGTCCTAACACTCCATCACTCTGCAATGAAGGGGCCAAATGCAGTAAGCATTGTGATTTTTAACTCATTGACTGGGCTTTTTATCAATGACCAAACCTGCTTCCTTGCTAAGTTCAGAACAATTTTGGTGAGGCTTGAAGGCTAATCATTAACAGAAATAAATGAGCTATTTCACACCTCTGTCAGCACACCCCTTTTCTACTCTGTACAGAATAAACAAACAGCAAAAAGCAATAAATTAATTCACAGGCAAAGATTATTTTTGGCAGTTAGGAAACTTGGACTCTTTTCTGTTGATATTCATAAAATGAATTGAACTCGACTCTGTTCCAAATCCTGTTGAAAACTTTATATACATTATCAATGACTTCTTGCTTTCTTTTTTGTTTTGTTTTGTTTTGAAGACTAGGTCTCATCAAGTTGTCCAGGATGGTCTTCAACCCCTGGGCTCAGGCAATCCTCTTGCCTCCTCCTCCCAAAATGCTGGGATTACAAGCATGAGCCACCATGCCCCCCATGACTTCTTATTTTCATTTCTTTCTTCTATTTGCAGTCTTTTATTTTATTTTAATTTAATTTTTTAGAGAGAGTCTCACTGTTACCCAGGCTGGAATGAAAGTGGTGTGACCCCGGATTACTGTGGCTTTGATTTCCTGAGCTCAGGTGATCTGCCCACCTCAGTCTCCCCAGTAGCTGGGACTACAGGTGAACACCACCGCACCTGACTGATTTTTGCATTTTTTTTTTGGTCTAGATGAGGTCTTTCTATGTTGCCTAGACTGAGCTCAAATTCTTGAGTTCAAGCAATCTTCCTGCCTTGGCCTGATTACAGGTATGAGCCATGTCTGGAGTTTTTTGTTTATTTGTTAGTTATTCTTTTTTGTTTTTGTTTTGTTTTGCAGTGGTATCATCATAGCTCACTGCTGCGTCAAACTCCTGGTCTCAAGCGATCTTCCTACTTCAGCCTCCCAAAGTGCGGTGATTACAGGCATGAACCACTACACCCAGCTTGTTTCCCAGTCTTCACACCACAACTGATTTCTCAATATATGGAGGTTTGCAAAATCTATTGCAACCAACTTGTCTGACAGGAATAACTAGGTGGGAAAACAAAAATTCCTAAAAAGAACTCTCAATTCATCTGAACTTTTCACAAAGAACTTTCTGGAAATGTATGTATTTGACAGTGCTTGTCTGAGGGCAGGGATTCTGTCTCCACAAAAACTATCCTCTTTTGGACAAAGAGGGAAAATCTTGGAGCTTATAATGGATAGCAGACATTTCTATTTCTAGTGAGATCAGAAAAAAAAAATCTCAAGGCTCAAACAAAATTTTCCTGGCAATGAGGTTTATATTTGATAAGTTGTGAACAATATGCTCTGGAAATAGGTTATAAAATAAAATTTCACATAACGGAGACAATTCAGTATGGTTCTTTGGGTCTGGACCATATCAGAAGACATCCTAGTATTAAAGATTTTTAGAATCACTAATTCTCATCCTCTTTGCTCATGCAGAACTTCTAAAGCAGGAATAAAAATTTAGTAACATAAGGGATGTGTTCCATGTTTTGGTGATTATAATGCTGTATGTTTTCCCAAATGTACAAATATAAAATGTGTCATGTTTTACTCATATGCCTGCATATGAAAAACAGAAATAAAAATTGTTTAATCTGGTGACAACAAATGTCATTCTCTTGCTCAGTGGAATTTGATATACTTTCAGTCAAATCAAACATGGAACTTCTCAAGATTCTAGAATTTGACCAGATGCAATGGGTGGCTCTCACCTGTCATCCCAGCACTTTGGGAGGCTTAGGTGAA
>CAUYQG010052450.1:0-27141 GCA_963574415.1 Tarsius wallacei
ACAGGCACGCGCTACCACGCCCGGCTAATTTTTTTTGATTTATTGTAGAGATGAGGTTTTGCCTGCCCAGGCAGGTCTCGAACCCGCGGGCTCAGGCAATCCACTCACCTCAGCCTCCCAAGGCGCGGGATTACAGGCTGATCCACCGAACCCGGCTCAGATTGTTTCTTTATCACTAAATTAGAACTGCTGATGTTAGTGATAATCATCCTTCACAACTGTGTGGTTCTTTTTAGTCACTAAGCACCCTTGTACCTCCTTTGTGACATTTGATTCTCGCAAGTAGCCTAGAAGAAAGGCTAGGGCGTGAATATTTAACAGTATTCTTTTTTTTTTTTTTTTGAGATGGAGTCTCTCTCCTTTGTTCAGGGCTGGAGTGCAGTGGCACGCTCACAGCTACCCCAGCATCGACCTTCTGGCGATCCTTCTGCCTCAGCCTTCCAAGTAGCTGGAACTACAGGCATGCGCTACTACACCTGGCTAATTTTTTATTTATTGTAGAGAAGAGGTCTTGCCAAGTTGCCCGGGCTGGTTTTGAACCCGCAGTCTCAGGCAATCCACTTGCCTTGGCCTCCCAAAGTGCTGGGATTACAAGCTGAGCCACTGAGCCCTGCCAACAGTATTCTTACCGTTGATAAAACTGAGGCTCAGTGATGTGTTTATTGTGCACATAGCACTGTGTCTGGTGCATGGAGAGGACACAAGAGATGTGTTATTCCTTATGGGCAGCATGGTAAAAGCTAACACAGCAGGCAAAGGAATCCTTTGAGCACTGGACTTCAATACAATGAACTGAATGAGCGCCCACCTGGTCTGGGCTCTGTGCTAGCCCCGAGTGTGGGTGGATGGAACATGACAATGCACCAAGTCCTCCTGTCAAGTTGCTTATGTTTTTTCAGAGGTTGGGTAGGGTTGGCAGTCAAGCAAATAAAGATAAGGATGCCCAGTTAAATTGGAATTGCGATAAACAATAAATTATTTTTTAGTGTAAATATGCACCATGTAATTTTATCTGGAATATTTTATCTGACAACTCTACATGGGAGAAAATAGACTAAAAGTCTGAAGCTATCATGATAGCGGGGACTCTGGGAAGATCTCCTGAAAGATGTAACAGCCAAGTTGGGTCTTTTTTTTTTTTTTTTTGAGTTGGAGTCTCAATCTGTCACTCAGGCTGGAGTGCAGTGGCACCATCACGGCTCACCGCAGCCTTGACCTCCTGGGCTCAGGCGATCCTTCTGCCTCAGCCTCCAGAATGGCTGGAACTATAGGCATGCACCACCATGACTGGCTAATTTTTTTATTTTTTGGTAGAAACGAGGTCCTGCTATGCTGCCAAGGCTGGCCTTGAATTTGTGGGCTCAAGCAATCTTCCTGCCTTGGCCTCCCAAAATGCTGGGATTACAGGCATGAACCACTGCGCCTGGCCTGAGTTGGGTCTTGAAGGCTACAGAAGCCACAGAAGAGGATCTAGGCACAGGAGGCACAATAGAGTCTGGTGACCTTAGGGAATGGAGTTTTTATTATCTTGGTCTCAGTTTCCTTATCTGTAAAATGGTTATAATAATGTTATCAAACCAAATGACGGTCTGCTCACCTGGAGCAGTAAAGCCAAACACTGACATGGATTTGCAGCAAGAGAAAGTGAGGCATTTATTATAGGGTGCCAAACAAGAATAGGCAGCTAGTGCTTATGACCCGAACTCTCTGAGGACTTGCAAGGAAGGGTTTTTTTTTTTTTGGTAGAAAGAAGTTTATTTCTGAGTTTGAATCCAAGGAGCAGAGCCTGACTCAACGTCTTTCTAAAATGGTTCTGCTTGCCCTCCAGGCTTTTACAGTTCACTTTTATAATCCAGAATTTTCGGTAACGATACATTAGCCACATGACCAGTAGAGCATTGTATAGGACTTAAGTTACAACTGCGTTTTACATTTAGGTAGTGACATTCAGAGTAAAGGAAGTTTATCATGCATTACAAAAGTTACACAAGTCACAAGACTCATGACTGCATTGATGCAAAAGTTATGCAAATCACAAGACTTATGATTACATTGATATTTTATTGTTCAAACCTATGATTACTAAGAAGGGAAGTAAATAGGGATTACGTCTTTGGGCGTAGTCTGCAGGGAAGTCAAGGATCCCCTGAAATTACCCACCGGGAATGCCCTTCTCTAGGGGCTATAGCAACATGGACGGACATTAGCGGGTCTCTGTATCATTTCCCTACTGTCAGTTGAGGCCATATCTATCATGGGAGTAGCTATGTCATGCTATCTTAACATAAATGTGCATATGGTTCTTTCCCTCAGCTGGTTTTCATGCTTTATAGACTTAGTTATAGCACAGGAATTTTAACAATACATTGGGTACAAAGTGTGATGGCTAAATATTTTAATATTGCTATTTTAAAAATGTAGTTAAACAGAAAACTTCCCTATGCCTGAAAAGAGGCCCTATAACCAGGATGGGAGCCAAGAAAACATGTTGGAAAACCAATCTGAGACCTTTCCAGGCACCTTCTTAGTGTAAACATCTGCATCACCTATAGCATTAATGCTGATTTTCATTTGGCTTAGCATTGCCATATTCCCTGATTCATCTGGGATGAAAGTGCAACACTTAGTATGGATAATGGTACATGCGCCTCAAGGAAGGGTTTTTAAAAGCAGGGGTGAGGGGGTTCTCTAAAGTGAGTTAGGAGTTGGAGAATTTCCAGAACTTTCAAATCTGTTTTCTGTTTTTAGTCTATCTAGGTCTATGTGGCATCACCTGACATTTCCTGTCCGGTGGGGGTCCTGGTTTTTGAAAAACATGAACATGTGCCAAAATATTATATTTAGTTTTTATAGGGAACCATTTGTCTTGTGACTCTGACTACTTGGGGGATGATTGTTTAAGCTATTATTATCTTTTTGCTTAGTAGGTTGCTTATTTACTTTTCTAATTGCTGGTTGCAGGGCTAGCTAGGTGCCTGAACTTTTTTGTTTTTGGAAGGGACTTAAAATTTCTTCTTTATTTTCATGATTAAGGAAATAAAGCCCAGCAGGCCCCAAAGAGGGGTCCTATCTCAATAATGGTACACACCTTGTTGGGTTGTTAAGAGGATAAAATGAGTTTATATGAATAAGGCACATAGGAGAGACTGCCTGGTATAGGGTAAGTGAGAGGTGATGATAAAATTAACTAGGGCAGTCAAAAGGCAAGGAAGAGACATTCCAGAGGTCCAAGTTAGTGGTCTATAGGAGCAGAGCCGTGAGGCAGAAGGTGGAAAAACAGAGGAGTAACATTCCCAATGGGGGCGAGTGGGAAAAGCTGGAGTCTGGGATGAAATGAAGAGAAGTAGGTTTAGGAGAAAGTGACTAATCCTCTTTATGCCTGAATGTCCAGTCCAGGTGAAGAGATGTGGCCAGAATTCAAGTACAAGCTCTAGAAAGAGGCAGAGGTTAGGGTAGAGGCCTGGGAGCCTTCCGACTGTAGGTGAGGAAAGCCAAAAGACATTAATAAAATTGCCCAAAGTCCAAACGAGAAGTGAGAAAGAATGCAAAGGCCAGCACCTCGCCAGTGTTCTTCTTGCAACTCAGATGGATTGTTTTTTTTTGGAAAGCAGGATTTATTGAGAGGACAGAAAAGCTCCCACAATGGGAGGGGACCCAGGCGTTGCCCAACTCAGATGTTTTTACTATTTCATTTCATTTATACTCTGTTACACCTGCAAATATGCTTGCATGGGCATATGGGTGTGGGCTGCCCCTGGAGGGCAGGCCTTGGGGAGAACAGGCAACTAGGGGTGGGAGAAGAACTCATTTTTTACATTTTTATTACTTTTGTTTCTCCCCCAAGTGTGTACCACTTAGAAAAATGATATTTTAAAAAAATCTAAAAACTAGATATTAAGATAGCGTAAGAGCCTGCAAAAAGTGTTTCCCATTTATATTTCATTCTTTTATCCATCCTGGCATGAGTTGTGTGGACACCTATAGCTTTGGTCATTTTCGCCCCTGGAAATGAGAATCTGCCTCAGAATGTTGCTGCTTACACTTTGGCTGTGTCCATAGACTCTTAGATTAAGGAGGAACTACTGCTTCAACGATTGTAAACATTTTTCATTTCTCTCACTGGCTGCTGCATACCTCACTTCTCCATAAAGTTGGATTGTGGGAATCAGTTGTCAATGCTGTGTTAAAATCCCTTAGACACCTGTCTGAGCCTGGTCCAGGGTCTTGGTCCCCAGGAAGTGCAAAGGGGTGGATCACTTTGAAGTCCTTGGATTTTTCCATGTCTGGGAATAGACATGGGAGAAACAGAATGGTAAGGGAAGAACTTTCTATTCACTACAGTTACTGCTGATATATTCCAAAAAGGAACAAAGAGGAGGTCACGGAAATGAACTGTTCTTACAACACTGACACCAAATGTGTCCACCCCCATTTTTCACACTGACCATTTCTCCAACTTTGGACATTAACTTGGGGTCCTACAATTCAATTCAGACAACAATTACCTGAAGTTAATGGAGACATCACAGGTTAAAGACTCAGTCCCACAAGACTACTCCCCACTTCAGAGGCTAGTTGCAAGTACCAGGTTTCCACCTGTTTTTCTCACCAACCATCTATAAGTCAGGGGTTCCAAAGACCCCCTCCTCAGTTTTGATAATTTGATGTAATGACTCACAAAATCAGGAAAGTGCTTTATGGATTATTACTGGTTTTTTAATTTAATTTTTTATTTTTGTAGAGACAGGGTCTCACTATGTTGCCCAGGCAGGTATTAAACTCCTGGTCTCAAGCAATCCTCCCTCCTTGGCCTCCCAAAGTTCTGGGATTACAGGTGTGTTCACTATGCCTATCTCAACTGGTTTATTTTAAAGGATACAACTCAGGAACAATCAAATGGAAGAGAGGCATAGGGTAAGTTACAGGGGAAGGGGTGTGGCACATCCATGTCCTCTCTGAGTGTGCCACCCTCCCAGCACCTCCATGTGTTCACCAACCCAATCTCTCCCAACCTCATCACTTAGGGTTTTTATGGACATTTCATTGCTTAGGCGTGATTGATCAAATCAAGGCTATTGGTGATTAGCTCAATCTCCAGCCTTTCTCCTCCTCCTAGAAGAGGCCAGTCATAGCATACAAAAGAGACTTCTATCACTCCAGAGATTTTAGTGGTAATGTCTGTATGTTGGGGAATGGGACAAATACCAAAGATTTATTTATTTTTGTTAAATCACAGTTGACAACTAGGAAATTGGAACAGGAAGAGTTTTAAAAATAAGCATTCTTAGATGAGAAAACAGAAGTCCAGGGTTGGAAAGTGACTTGTCCAAGGACACACAGCTGATGAAGAGGGAGCAGTGACTTCCCAGCTTCTGGTCTCATACTCTTTTCACATCATAGGGCCTCCAATTCGGCT
This sequence comes from Tarsius wallacei, assembly GCA_963574415.1. NCBI lineage: Eukaryota > Metazoa > Chordata > Mammalia > Primates > Tarsiidae > Tarsius > Tarsius wallacei. Next base: position 5,417 of record CAUYQG010052450.1, read on the forward strand.
GTGTGCAACTCAGTACATCCAGAGCCTTTATATTGTATGTTCTTTAATCCTTTAAGAATCATTTAAAGGAAAACAGACTTGTCTTCAAGTGCCAGCAAACTGGAAAGAGACACCCTTTACAGGAAGAATGTGATTATGCTGCCTCTACAAAGAGCAGATATGAGTCACAGCCAGTAACAGCCAAGCCAGGATCTTTCATAATACTGGGGAAAAGGCCCCACACATCAAAACCGTTTCTTCAGAAAATAACCAGACTCATGGTCTGGCCTGAGCTCCCAGGGCTCCCTCTTTGGGCCCTAGCTTTTCCTTCAGTGTTAAGGAGCCTGAAGGACTAATTGCATCTTACCAGGAGGTCTGGTGGCATTGAGGAGGCTTCCCTAACGGGCCCAAACTAGTGAATGATAAAGGCCCACAGTGGGACCAAGATGTGTGAGGCAAGAGGAAGACGATGGCAGAGACTGATAGTTGTCCAGCAAAACACCTCCCTTCTTCAATAGTAATGGATTTTCAGCTGGATGTTTGGCTGCCTAGTTGGAGACTGCATTTACTAGCCTTCCCTTTTTTTTTTTTTTTTGAGCTGGAATACAGTGGCACATTTACAGCTCACTGCAGCCTTAACCTCCTGGGCTCAGCTTCCCAAATAGCTGGGACTACAGGCACATGCCACCACACCCAGCTAATTAAAAAAATTTTTTAGAGACCAGGTCTTGCTTGGTCTCAAACTCCTGGGCTCAAGCAATCTTCCCACCTTAGCTTCCCAAAGTGCTGGGATTACAGGTGTGAGCCACTGTGCCTGGCCAACCAGCCTTCCTTGCCACTAAATGTGACCACGTGACTAAATTCAGGCCAATGAGGTGTGCATGGAAGTGCTACATGCAACTTCTGGGTCATCTTCAATGTAGAAGAAACTCCTTGTCTTGGAGCAGCTGTTACCTCCACCCTTGAACTGACCATGAACTTGCCTGTGGCTTAGCATGGGCCATGCTGCTGACAAAGATAATGTTCTTGGTGATGGCAGGATGGAAAGAACCTGGGTTCCTCACTATGTGGAGAAAACACACTTGCCAACCTGGACCTTAGCACCACAGTCACAGAGAACAAATCTCCGTCTCCTTTAAACTTTTTGGGGGGTTTTCAGATATAGAAACTTATCCTTTTATGATAGTAGAGCATGATAGTATTGTTGTAGCCACACCGCAAGTAAGGAGTCGCCAACACACTGAGAGTCAAATATTGAGTCCTTTATTGCCGGTGGTCAAGAGCAGGCTCATGCCAGAAAGAAACTCTCAACCCTGAATAGAGCAAGCAAGGAGTTTATAAAGGCCAAAGCTGCAATTTCATCAGAGTTGGGTGGGGTGCAAACAGGAAATTTCAGTTACAGAACAGTTAGCAGAATGGTAACAAGTACAGAACAGTTTATCTCGAGCAGTTACAGAACAGCTTATCTGGGCTTCCTTTCAAGCTGGATGTGGTTTACTGCTTACTGGAAGGTTGGGGAAGTCACATGGAGGAGGGGTGAGAGGGGGAGCTGAGAGGCAAAATGGGGAATTCACTATAATTGGAGTCACCATGGTTGGCTTGTTAACAGGCATTTCAGTATGTGGATGATATTTTTAGTGAAACACCAAGGGCTCTAGGCTAGAGCGGGTAGAGATACCATACTCTTACACTGGGTACTGAGTTTTCCTGTAGGACTATTCCTTGTCTCTTTTATTTTTCTGACAGTTTTCTAAGTGAGCAAATTGTCTTTCTCATTTAACCCTTATAATAATCCTATGAACAGGGTTTTCTTCCATTTTATAGTCGAGAAAACTAAGACTCAGAATGGAGAGGTAATTCACCCCAAATCATACAGCTAATAAATGATAAGGCCATGATTTGAACTCAGGCCTCTGTGACTCCAGAGTTTAACCTCTTTGCTTTGCAGCTTGATGCTCCTCCCAGTAAGTGAGAACCTATCTTTGAAAACAGGTGCTGACTATGCCTTAGTGGTTTCAAAGTCTTAAGCTTATGAATAAAACAGGCTTGACTGTTTAATTCTGGCAAGAAGCTCTAATTTCAGGATGTATCCAGTTTATAAATGACCATGATTTGACAATTCATTTGTATTCCTGTTGTTTGGGACTCTGACTGTGTTATTCCACAGAATTAATGTGATTCATGGTGACACATATCCAGGCTAGTTCCCAGACACCTATATTAACGCAAAGCCTCAGGTCTGGCTCTAAGGAGCAGAAAAGAGAGTCATGATAGAGATTTTGATCCCCCAACAGCTAGATGCCCATGCCCAGTCTGTCCTATGCTTCTGGCTTGCCTGGCCTCCAAGTTGCTTTATACCAGGTCTCAGATGTCACCTCCCCTGTATTTCAACCATATCCTCCAACTCCTCAGTCTAGCTTATTTCATGCAGAAGTGAATAAGAATACAAGCTGTTTGGATTGATCTATGCTGACATAATTTTTATCTCAGAAAATCCATGTCATTCACTATGGAGGACTTAGAAAAATGTGTGTTCTATACAGTGAATTGATTACAGTGCAGTTATGGGCCACAAGCATGCTTGGATCAGTCCAGGGAATTCGGTTATTTTAGTGACCACACTTGCTTTTTACAGATAGGCTAAGGTTAATATGGAAAAGCATAAATGGTATCTTAAAGGAGAGTGAGGTGGGGAAACAATCTCAAAAGGCAATCAGATACTTGGCAACATAGTCCAGCTGCCAATAGGAGACTGGATTGCATTTATGAAGTTTGGAGAGTACAGAAATAATCTGGAAGCAGAAGAGCTGTGTTATAAGTCTGCTTTGCACCATATCAGTGAGAGTTTGGTTCAAGAAACAGGATCCATTCTGAATATTTTAAGCAGGAAGGAACTTTAACACATGGAATCTTGTCAAGTTTTGCTAACCGAAATAGTGGTGAGAGTTGGGGGAGCTGCCTGTGGTTATGGGTCTCTCAGGATGACTTGGAGAACACGACAGAAATGACTTGCCAGGAGGGCTGCCACCTCTGAGGCCACTTGAAATTATCGAGTTCAAGAATTTATCACTGTAGCTCTGCTCAGAGTTAAGGAAGTGGGAATTGGGAAGTTGCTGCCACTGCTGGCGACTGAGGCCAATGCCATAGTTGCCTCTGGCCCCTGGAGACCTGGAACAGATGCTGATGTGCGGCTACATAAAAGCCCAACTCCCTCATCAAACTCATATAAGCATATCTAATAGGGAAATCTAATTTGCATCCAGAACCTGCAAAGGGGTATGGGAGGTGTGGTTTGTGCTCTGTAACCTCTGCCATAGAGGAAGGTACTCTAGAGACATGCTGTCCGATGGAACTTTCTGTGATGAGAGAAATGTTCTCTGGCTGCACTGTCTACTACAGGAGCCTCCAGCCAGATGTGGCTGCTGAGCACTTGAAATGTGGCTAGTACAACTGAGGAATTACATTTCAAATTTTAATTATTTGAATTTGAATACATTTGGGGTATAGTATGAAACAAAACAGATAATACTTCTCCTCAGAGTTTAATTTTAATAGGAAAGACAGAGAAGTAACAGGCTATCGGGGGTGGGGGGGTGGTAAGTGGAAGCAAAGTGCTGTGGAAGTCTCTTGGAGGAGCAACCAGACTTGTACCTGGGGTCCCGGAGAAGGATATAGCCAAAACAGAGGGGAATAACAAAAGCAGAAACCTAGAGACAAGAGACAATACAGTGCATTCCAGGAAACAGAATGTTCAGTATGACCAGAGTGTGTGAAGAAGTTGGGTAAAGTGGGTAGCAGTCAATAGAGATAGACGAGCTAACAGGACCTTATATTAAAATCAGTAGGGAAGCACAGAAAGGTTTTAAGCAAGAGTTGTTGTTTTCTCCTACACCTGTAAGCTATGTGGAAAGAGATTTGCTTTTTGGAAAAAGCCCTTCTATGAACTAAATTGTGTCCCCTTCAAACTTGTATATTGAAGCCCCGACCCCCCAATGGGATGATATTGGGGTGGGGAGCCCTACCTCCATGTGAGGAATCAGAGAGAAGGTAGCCATCTACAAGCCAGGAAGGGAGTCTTCACCAGAAACTGACCATGTTGGTGCCTTGATATTGGACTTCTAGCCTCTAGAACTGTAAGAAAGCAAATGGCTGTTGTTTAGGGCAAATATATGTATGACATTTTATTGTGGCAGTCCAAGATTACTAACACAAGCTCTCTGGTTGCAGTGTGAATGAATTCTAGGAAAACACACCTAGAGAAAAGGAGACTGAAAGCAGGAGGCAATTCAAGTAATTCATATAGGAGATGGCTACTTGCACTAGTCTGGTAGCAAAAAAGGAGAGAATAATAATACAGGTTATGGAGCTAAGGACAGATCTCTGAGTGTATATTGATGCTAAGGTAGGGAACATTAGAAGAAAAGTTGGCTTCAGGATGGGGAGGTAAGTTCAATTTTAGATGTGGTAATACACTCAATTTGTTGATTCTTTACTGTACTCCACTATGTCTAATAATTCTGCTGCATCAACAAATTTTTCCAATGGACTTTTAGTCAATGATTGAAAGATAATAATAATGATTGTTTTTGAAGGCTTCGTGACATAGATCTTGTGGTAGGCAGAATAATTGTCCCCCAAAAGGTGTCCAAATCCTAATCCCTGTAGATGTTATTTTACATAGCAAAAAGGATTTACAGGTGTGATTAAGAGATGGGAAGAGTGTCCTGGATTAACCAGGTGGGTCCAGTCTCATCACAGGGTAAGCTGGAAGAAGGAGGAAATATTAAAAGTTTGGAAAAGGGCTCAACCTGCTGTTGTTGGCTTTGGAGATGGAAGAAAGAGGCTCACAAGCCAACTCTAGAAGCTGAGAGTGGTTCTCAGGTGATAGCTAGAAAGAAATGTGGATTTAGTTCTACAGTTGTAAGGAACCCTCAACAAACAGGAGGCTGATCCTCTCCTTAAAGCCTCCAGAGAGGCATTCAGTCTGCTGACAACTTGATCAGTCCAGTGAAACCTGTATTGGCTTCTGTCCTACAGAACTGTCGCTTAATACATTTGTGTTGTTTGAGGTCACTACATTTGTGATAATTTGCTAGGGCAGTATAAAAAACAAATATTTTGGTAGATAATACACATATGTGAATGACAGTTTAAGCCAGCATAACATTCATGGTTGGTAGTTGCATTGGTCAGGGTCCAGTCAGGAGCAGAAACCACAGCAGTAATTTGAACAAATTTAATGTAAAGAAGTATTAACTAGTAAAAGGTGATCGACAAAAACAAACAAACAAACAAACAAACAAACAAACTAAAAACAAGTAAAAGAGAAGTCTAAAGAATACAGGCCTAGCAAATGTAGGAAGTAACCACTACCTTTAGGGCTGAGAGAAAATACTCTAGGTAGAAAAAAAGTTGGCCAGGTGATTTTAAGGAGGTATTGCAAGATGGGAAATCGGTGGGGATTTTTAATCTGTGATATAGTAGCTTTGTATTGGGAGGCACATCAGGGATTCTGAAGCAAGTCTTGATGAGCAATTGTTAGTCTTGATGAGTAAATCATTTTAGTTGTTTTGCATTCTAATCTTCCAGGAGTATTTCTGGGAATAAACAGCTACATTATTTTTGCTTGTTCATAGTATTGCTTAAGTTAAAGATAGAAAAGTATGCAAGTCCTGGTATTATTTTAATACAAGGACAGAAAATTATGCTGGTTTAAACTCTCATTTTTGTCATTCTGATAGGGAAAAAGATACCGTCATTGTTGTTTAAATTTATGCTTCATAAGTGAATGGACAGCTTGTCATATATATTTCTAGCTGTGAAACTGTCCTGTGAATTCATCAGCTTTTTCGTTTGTAAGAATGTTCCTTAATAGCCAGACTTGGTGGCTCAGTCTGTAATCCGACCACTTTGGGAGGCTGAGGCGAGTGAATTTCCTGAGCCCGTGGGTTTGAGACCAGCCCAGGCAACTTGGCGAGACCTCATCTCTACAATAAATAAAAATTAGCTGGGCTTGGTAGTGCGCGCCTGTAGTAGTCCCGGCTACTTGGAAGGCTGAGGTGGAAGGATCTCTGGAGCCCAGCAGGTCGACGCTGGGGTGCCCGTGAATGTGCCACTGCACTCCAGCCTGGGCGACGGAGTGAGACTCCAACTCAAAAAAAAAAAAAAAGTTCCATAATAAGGGAATTAGTTCCTTATAATTTGCATTACAATCCTTTCCAGTCCGTCATTTGTTTTTGACTTTGTTTTTACCTTTTATTTTAATATAAAAATGTTAAAAGTTTATATTGTCCGACTAATCAGTCTTTTCCCTTTAAGGTGTCTGGATTTTTTCGCGAACAGCCTGGGCAACATGGTGAGACCTTGTCTGTACAATAAATATAAAATTAGCCGGGTGCAGTAGCGCACATCTGTAGTTCCAGCTACTTGGAAGGCTGAGGTGGAACGATCATTCTAGCCCAGCAGGTTGACACTGGGGTTGTTGTGAGCGTGCCACTGCTCTCTAGCCTGAGAGAAGGAGTCAGACTCCAACTCAAAAACAAACAACAACAACAAAAGATGTCTGGGTTTCAGGGTAGGCCATTCCACACACACCTAATTATTAACTCTGCTTACTTCCAGGGAGAGGGATTGTAGCAGGATGGAAATAACGCTTTATTTATGTGCTATTTTAAAAAGCATGCTCTCTACCATGGTAAGCCTGGTGATAAAAATAAAAAGTATGCTCTTCTGTAATACTTTTAGAATACTTTTAAAATATGGAAATGATTTTCACATTACAAAATGATAATCTTCTAGAACTTTTGTGTGTGTGTGTGTCTCACTCCATCGCCCAGGCTGGAGTGCAGTGGCATCCTCACGGCTACTCGATCTGCTAGACTCAGGTGATCCTTCTGCCTCAGCCTTCCAAGTAGCTGGGACTACGGGTGCGTGCTACCATGCCTGGCTGATTCTTTTATTCATTGTAGAGAAGAGGTCTCACCAAGTTGCCCAGGCTGGTCTCAAACCCACTGGCTCAGGGAATCCCCCACCTTTGACTCCCAAAGTGCTGGGATTACAGATGTGAGCCACCGTGCCCAACATAGAACTTCTATTTTTAAAAAAATATGTTTATTTAAAGAATGAGTTGCATCCAGTTTGTATCCAGTTTTTCCTTTCAAATACCTAGGTAACTATTGTCCCCACTTTGTTGACTATTCCATATTTTCTCATTCATTTCGCATGCAACCTTTACAAGATGCCAAGTTTCCATATATGTTTGTGACAACTTAGGGACTCTGTTCACATCCACATTCCTGTATATTCTTGTGCCAATACCACCATGTTTTACTTATTGCAACTTTAAAATATTTTAATACCTTTTGCGTCATTTGCCCCTTCATTATTTTTTTTTCCAGAACTTTTCCATTCTTGCACGTTTTTTTTTTTTTTTAATTTTGGAAACATTTGATAACCACAAATCCTGTTGCTATTTTAATTAACATTGCAATGATTTATAGATTGAGGAAAAACTGACATTTCTGTAATGTATCCTTTTTCCTAAAATAAGGTGTATTTTGCTCTCCAGTCTTCTTTTAGGGCCCCAAGTAGAATTTTAAAAACTTGTGATTTTTGTGTATTTATTTTTTTACTTAGCTACTGTATGATTTTATTCTTCTAGTAGTTAATTCTCTTGGCCTTTTTAATTGATATGGATTTTTCAGATCAGCCTGGGCTTCAGAGTGTCAGCTTAATGGGTAGGCCAGCTGAGCCCCAGAGAGGGTCAGCTCAATGGGTTGGCAAGCCTAGCCCCAGAAGTGTTGGCTCTAATGGGCTGGCAAGTCAAGTCCTGAGAGTGTTGCTGATGTGGTAGGCTGGCAAGCCTAGCCACCAGAGTGTTGGCTCTAATGGGCTGGCAAGCCAAGCCCTGAGAGTGTTGCAGCCCCCAGAAGTGTCTCAGCTTTGGAGTCTTGCCTTCTTCCATCAGCTCTCCCAGTTCAGCCGGCTCCATCAGCTGGCAAGCCAGCCTCTGGGGTGCTCTTAAACCCCGAAGATCTTCTGCAGCTCTTCAGGTTGGGTTCTTGTCTCATGCCCAAGAGGAATGAGGGACATGGAAGGCCAGAAAATGAGAAAGTAGGATTGATTGAGAGGATTGAAAAGCTCCCACAGTGGGAGGGGACCCAAGGGGGATGTGATTTGGAGCTAAAACCTGGTGCTTATATAGCCCTAAGACTGAGCCAATGGGTTAACACTAGCTGTAAACTGATTGGTCGGCACTAGCTGCTCTAATTGGCCAGTACTGAGGACCAATCAGCAGGAGATAGGGGCCTAATGGTGAGCTGATTGGTCAGTACTTGGCAGCAAGCTGATTGGTCATTTTTCTATCCCAGTAGTAAGTACTTAAGCTCTAGCTTGAGAGGCTCACAGGCAGCTTATTTACCAATGTGCTTCAGTCCAGAGGCCTGCCGAACGTTTGCTTCATTGTTACCGGTACCTCCTCTGTCTGTCTGCCTAGCTTTTCTCTAGCTATCTCCTCTCTCATAATCTAAGTCTCTTCGTTTTAGGCATGTAGTTTATAGACAGCATAGTGTGTGTGTGTGTGTTTTGTTTATTTGGGGGTTTTTTTGAGTCTCACTTTGTCCAGGCTGGAGTACAGTGGTCCAATCATGGCTCACTGCTGCCTCGATCTCCTAGGCTCAGGGAATCCTTCACCTCGAATAAATGTGCACCACTATACCCAGTTAATTTTTGCATTTTTTGCAGATCTGATGTCTTGCTATGTTGCCAAGGCTGGTCTTGAACTCCTGAGCTCAAGTGATCCTCTTGTCTTGGCCTCCCAAAGTGTGAAATTACAGGCATGAGCCACTGGCCAATGACATTTTTATGAACTACTTTAAAAATCAAATGAAAGGATTGGAAGTGAGACTTTTCTGAGTATAACTTATTTACTTTTGATTTTTGAGCCATGTACATATTTTATATTTTTCAATAAAAATTAAATCACCAAGGAAAATAAAACTAATCCTAAAATTAAAAATAAATGGAAATTAATAAGCTTAACTCTTTATCAAATCGGGTACATAACCACACAGAGAAAATGATTATTCCAAGTAACTTTGGAATATGTTCCTCTAGTATACATTTTTGGTGGAGTGTAATCTAAGAAAAAAAGAAATGCAAATAATTTCAAACTTCACTCAGTAGTTTTATTATTAGAAGTAATATTTATAATTTTGAAAGTATTTTATGTATAATTCGAATACAAAATAATGTTAATGTTACTAAGATCCAAAATTTTCTGTGAGGGAAAGGCGATACAAATAAAACCAAAGTCAAAACTCTGTAATATTAAATATGCATCGGACATATTAGTATAAACTCATGGTAAAACTTTTTTTGCTTTCTCTGTTCACTTAGAAGAATCTTTAAGCAATGATATTTCAGTAGGAATGTTCACCGAGAATCTGTCCCCTATTTTTGATAGTTTTGCTGCTAGTTCTGGTAAAGCCTCATTACATAAGTGGGAAAGGATTAGATGCCCTGGATCAAGGCTGTTTCAGGTAAGGAAATAATTAAGTGCTTAATTCTGCAGTTAAGCATCTCAAAGTTGTGTGCTAGGGGGTGCTCTGTCCCTGGCCCTCTTCATCACCTTACAATAAGGGGTCCCCAACCCCTGGGCCACTCTCTGGTAGTCTGTGGCCTGTTAGGAACTGGACCACACAGCAGTAGGTGAGCGGAGCTCTGCCTCCTGTCAGATCAGCGGGGACATTAGGTTTTCATAGGAGTATGAGCCCTATTGTGAACTGTGCATGCGAGAGGTCTAGGTTGTGTGCTCCTTATGAGACTCTAATGCCTGATGACCATCCTCCCCACCATCCCCCACCCTCTCTGTGGAATAACTGTCTTCCACGCAACCAGTCCCTGATGCCAAAAAGGTTGGACGGCTGCCTTACATTATCTTTTGTAAAGGTAACAGAGCTCTCAGAGGGGAGGTCCACAGGAGGAAGCCTATTCTGCTCTTCTATCTGAATGAAAGCATGAGGTAGCTGGGCCAGGGGTCTTGCTCACTAGGGACGGGTGATGTGAGGCATATTGGAACCACTATTAGTTTTGGAGGCAGAACTCCCAGGTCCTGATTTTGGACAAGCTGTCTAACTTCTCCAAGATTCAGGTTCCTCCTCTGAGGTAACACCTGGCCTTCATACCTCACAGGATTGCTGCGCAGATCACACGAGATAACGTGTGTGAAAGGCTTAACTAATACTGTCAGGAACCATTTCATCTTGTATATGAATCTTGATGCTTTTAGAGACGAGTCTCCCTAAAAGGATCATTCCACTCAGCCTCCTCCTATAGCACTTTGCTCTCCTCTTCACCACAAATAACCCAGGCACTAATGCTTTCAAGTGAAGGTGAACTATTATGGAGAAAGTGAGGTGGAGTTGTGTCCTATGTCTGGATTGAAGTCAGATGGGAAGCGTGAGAAGAGAGCAAGCAATGTAAATCCCTGGGCAGTAGCAAAAATTCCTGGGAGAACTTCAGACTTTCAAGGGCTATCTGGTATGTAGGGCCAAAGCTGAGATGACTAAGGGTGTAAAGGAAAACCTAGCTTATATCTGGGTTGTAGGTGAAATAAAGAGAAAATGGCACTGCAGTTTGTGATTTGATTAGAGGGAATTGGAAAACGGTAAGATCAAGAGAAGGATGGAAGGATCTAGAAAGCCCAGGAAGGGTGACAGAATCTGCTTGGCTGGATGCTGCGGGTTGGGACTGTAGTTTCACCTTCCTCTTTAGGGTCCTGTCTCACCCCCAAGAACACTGCTACTGTAGCTCCATGATGTGGGCCTAGATCTCTAGTATAGAGCACACAGTCTCAGTGCCTGCTCATCTGAGGCAGCTGTCAGATAAACTGCTCAGATGCATCTCAGTGGGCCTTGGAGCTCTAGTTCCATCTATCCTTTCTGTGCAGTGTGGGGCTCCTTTTGCTGTTCTCTACTATTTACAGAGGAATCAAAATCCAGCCCACACTTAGAAAACATAGACATATCAATCTGGCAAGGGAACCCTAGGGACAGCCCCCAGAAGAGCTCAACTTTTTCCTATTCCTCTTCCCAGTTTTCTAGATCAATTATGTTGACACAGAGAGGCACGTGGGTGAGTAGCTCTTAGGAAAGATGAGAATATCATAAAGGGTAACAGGGCAGAGATAGGAATGGGGCCTGGAATTTACATCCAAAGCCCACACACCCTTCTCCAGGTGTGACAGAAGGCTCCAGGATAAAAGCCTCATCCGAGTGACTCACTGGATATAGATAGGTTTGTTGAGAGAGTTCAGGATACTTGTAGGAGAACAGAGTTCCTCCCATTGCAGTCATCAGCCACAGAGCCATCTTAGGGTTTCTGGGCCAAGGATTCCCCTTGTGTTAGGGCTGTTAGGGAGACAAATGCTTTGAGCCTGTGAAAGCCTCAAATCAGGTGCGTTAGTGCAAGCCCTTCTTGAAATTTTCAAAGTTTGAAAAATAGAAAATATTTTTCTCCAATTTAAAGTGATTAACAAGATGGATCACAGAGCTCTATTCACTCAAGATAGAACAACAGATGATCCAGAAATAATGAATGTCTGCTGCTTGCCTAGTGGGGAGGGTGGGTCACAGCCACTTATTCTAGTCTCTCAACATGAGTGCAGAGAAAAAATGACCAACAACGATGTATGATTCAAGGGTAAGGTTTTGTTTAGTCAACATGGGGCTGCCCAACGACTAACCTTTTAAAAAATATTTTATTATCTAGAGATGGGGTCTTGAACTTGTGGCCTCAAACAGTCCTCCCACCTCAGTGCTCCAAGTGCTGGGATTTCAGACATGAGCTACCATGCCAGGCCAACCAAAGGCTAACCTTGATCTTGCCTTTCCATGAGAAGCTAGGATCACAATCTCTGAGGACATCAGTTCCTAGAACAAGTCTCTATTAGAAAGCAGAGCTCTCAGAGGGGAGGCCCATAGGAGGAGGTCTGCTGTGCCTCTCTATGCAAATGAAAGCACGATAGTGCTGGGCATGGGTCTTGCTCACCAGGGGCAGGTGTTGCAAGACACATTGGATCCACTAATAGTTTTGGAGGCAGAACTTCCAGGTCCTGAATGTGGACAAGTTAATGTCCCCAAGATTCAGGTTCCTTCTCTGAGGTAACACCTGCCCTTCATACCTCACAGGGTTGTTGTGAGGATCACATGAGATAACGTGTGTGAAAGGCCTTAGTATTGTTGTCAAGGACCGCATCATCTTGTATACGACTCTTGATGCTTTTAGGATCTAATCTCCCTAAAAGTATTATTCCATTCAGCCTCCTCCAATAGCACTTTGTTCCTCTCTTCACCACAAGTAACCTAAACTGGGGTTGACATTAGGGCAAGAACATAGGGATGAGAATGGAAAGAAAGCCTTGGGGCGAGGAATAAGAGAAGCATTGTGAAGCCAGGGAGGTGGGGGAATGTGGTATGCTTCCTGCTCTGCCAAACCCCCCACCGAACTCCTTTGATTTCAGCTCGTTCCTCTAGTCTTCTGCAGCCACTTGAACATGCTCCCTGCTACAGGCAGTTTGTAGAAATAGTTTCCTCAAGATTCCTGCTGTGAGTTGTCCAAAACACTGGCCACGGAAGCTGACATTCTCTTGTTTGGGGAGCCTGTGGAAGATGCGGCTGCCTCAGTGTCCCATAACTCGCACTATTCCTCTGAGGGGTCTCAATCTCTGCCTTCGGCTTGTCACCAGACTTCTAGAAGACCCATAACTCACTCCTCTCTATTAGCCTTTTACCTCTGGTTTCCACCATCTTACTGGATTCTACAGAGGCCCAAGTTCCAGACTATCTGCAGACTCTATACTACCGGCTGCCATCTTCCCTGTGGGCTCTCTGGAGGTTTCTTTACCTTTTTTGCTTCTTTGTCTGAGGATCCCACAGAAGCACATCTTCCCACACTGAATACTGTTTCCTGTCCTCTCATTGTATCCTATTTTCTCAAGCACTTCACCATCACCCCTTTCATCCCCATCACCGGCTTTCCTTTTGTGAGAAGCTCAGTTTCACAAAAGGGTTCTGAGCATTGTTTTGAGACTGAAATCTTCCTTTCTATGTATGATGTGATGGGGTTTTAAAATTCTGGTTGTTTGCTCTATGACAATATTTGTCATCCACAAATCACTTCTTGGTTGAGTCTCATTACTTAGGATATCAACTGATTCCAAGAAATCGGTAGCAAAGGGAGTTGGGTGGCACCCAGAGGAAAGTATAAGTCAACAGACAGTGTAATTGCATGTTTTAGCCTAAGCATGAGCAAATTGTAGCCTGGTGATGGACTCATACCAAGGAGTGATTAAGTCTGCAAAAAACAGTATTAAGGGTAAAGACCTTAGAGATACCCCTGTTTAAAGAAGAAGTGTCAACAATTTAAATCACAACTTGGCAAAGAGGAAAGCCCAAAGAAAAAGAGCAACGGCACTGCATAAGAACAAACGATAATCTGTGGCTATGGTCATCTTATCTGGTATGTCTTGGGAAGTTGTACACTCCATAAAGTCACCAGCTTGGTCCCCTAGATCTTGGGTGGAAGGTACCTCTTCTGCAGCCATCTACTTTAGGATGATTCCTCTGTGGGAGGTCTCCGTTGGGATAGCCTTCCAGCGATTTCAGAGTTGTGTCTTTATACTCGGGAAGTATGCATTTACTGTTATGTTAGTTGTTAACAGTACCTTGTAAGGTCATTCTCATTGAGGTTCAACGGCAGTGTCTTTCTGATGTCTGATCTAGTAACTTAAAAAGTAAAGAAATTTGCGTTAAAAGTATTCACGAGAATGACAGACAGAGAGTTAACAAAATATTTTGGTGATTCCAAAGAAAACTCTGTTATCAGGGCACAAAATAACTTGGTCATTTTATGGAAAGAAAACCCTAATTTTACCTTTTGGTCTATCATTTATTTTATAAAATCATTTTACATGGAATGTACCCTGAAATTTGTTTTTATCAGGTATAGAATTATTTATTTATTTTAGAGTTGTGGGGTACAAGTGGGGATTTACTACAGAAGTTGGTTGTATGCAGGTGAAACTTGGCTTCTAGTTGGCCCTTTTTCCCCAATTGTGGACCACATGCCCCTTCCCTTTTCCCTCCCTCCCTTCCCTAGTAATGGCCAGCATTGACTGATCCCACTCTTGTGCTAGTGTGACCAGTGTTCAGGGTCCACTCATGAGAAGATGCAGTATTCAGCTCTTCGTTTCTGCAATAGTTCACTTAATAGAATGGTCTCCAGCTGTAAACAAGTTGCTACAAATGTCATGATCTTCTTTATGGCTGTGTAATACTCCATCATGTATAAATATCACATTTTCTTTATCCGGTCCACTTTCAAAGGGAAACTGGATTGGTTCTATGTTTTGCTATTGTGAATACTGCTGCAATATGCATGTGTAGGTGTCTTTTTGGCAGAGTGAATTATGCTCCTCTGGATATATTCCCAAGAGAGGGATTGCTGGCTTATATGGAAGCTCAATTTTTAGTTGAGAAATCACCATACTGCTTTCCATAGAAGTTGAACTAGCTTACATTCCTACCAACAGTATAGAAGCATTTCCTTTTATCTGCAGCTTCACCAGTACCTGATGGTTTTTGATTTTTTTTTTTTTGAGTTGGAGTCTCACTCTGTCACCCAGACTGGAGTGCAGTGGCCGCTCCTGGCCACCGCAGTCTCCACCTGCTGGGTTCAGGTGATCTTCCGCCTCAGCCTTCCGAGTAGCTGGAACTACAGGCACGCGCTACCATGCCAGGCTAATTTTTTGATTTATTGTAGAGATGAGGTCTCACCAAGTTGCCTAGGCGAGTCTCGAACCCGCGGGCTCAGGCAATCCACTCACCTCAGCCTCCCAAGGCACGGGATTACAGGAGGAGCCACCGAGCCCAGCTGGTTTTTGATTTATTAATGATAGCCATCTTTACTGAAGTTAGGTGGTATCTCATTGTAGTTTTGATTTGCATTTCCCTGATGACTATGAGGCTGAACATGTTTTCGTGTGTTTTTTGGCTGCTTGTATGTATTCCTTTGATAACTGTCTGTTCATGTTCTTTGTCCACTTTTTTTTTTTTTCTTTCAATTTGTTTGAGTTCCTTGTAGATCCTGTATGTTAGGCCTTTGTCAGATGCATAGCTTGCAAATATTTTTTTCCATTCTGTGGGTTGTCTCTTTACTCTCTTGGTGGTTTATTTTGCCGTGTAAAAATGTTTCCATATGATAAGTTTCCACCTGCCTATCTTAGCTTTTGTTGCAATTGCTTTTGAGGACTTGGCCATGAATTCACTCCCTACTCTGATGTCCAGAAGGGTTTCCCTACATTTTCTTCTAAGATTCTTAAAGCTTGAGGTTTTACATTTAAGTCCTTGATCCATATTGCATTGATTTTTTTTTTTTTTGTATATGGTGATAGGTAGGGGTCCAGTTTCATTCTTCTACATGTGGCTAGCCAGTTTTCCTCGTGCCATTTGCTAAATATGGTATCCTTTGACACTGTTTGCTATTGATGGCTTTGTTGAAGATGAGTTGGTTGAGTGACCATGTTTTTATTTCCAGAGTCTCTGTCCTATTCCATTGGTCTATGTGCCTATTCCTGTACCAATACCATGCTTTCTTGGCTACTGTAGCCTTGTAATACAGTTTAAAGCCTCGAAGTGGAATATCTCCTGCTTTGTTCCTTTTGCTGAGGATTGCTTTGGCTATTCATACTCTTTTTTGCTTCCATATGAAATTTTGTATTGTCTTTTCTAGGTCTGTGAAAAATACTATTGGCAATTTCATAAAGATTGAATTGAATTTGTAGATTGCCTTGGGTAAGATGGACATCTTGACAATATTGATTCTTCCAGTTCATGAACATGGATGCTTTTCCATTTGTTTGCATCATCCTTGATTTCTTTGAGCAGTGTTTTGCAGTTCTTAGTAAAAGTCTTTCACTTCTCTGGTTAGGTGGATGTCAAGATATTTCTTTTTTTGTGTGGCTATTGTGAATTGGGTTGTTTTTATTTGGTTCTCAGTCTGCTTGTTGTTGGTATATAGAAATGCAACTGTCTTTTGTGCACTGATTTTGTATCCCGAGACTTTGGAGTTGTTTATCAGTGCGAGGAAGTTTTTTGACAGATTGACTAGGGTTTTCTAGGTATAGAATCATATCAACCCACAAGGAAGTATAACTTAACTTCCTCTTTTCCTATTTGAATATCCCTGATTTCCTTCTCCCGCCTGATTGCTCTTGCTAGGACTTCTAATACTATGTTGAATAGGAGTGAGAGTGGGCATGCTTGTCTTGTTCCAGTTCTTAGGGGGAGTGCTTCCAGATTCTGCCCATTAAGCATGATGTTGGCTGCAGGTTTATCATAGATGGCTCTTATTGTTTTGAAAAATGTTCCTTTAATGCCTGGGTGCTTAAGGATTCTTATTAAGGATGCTGGGTTTTATTGAATGCTTTTTCTGCATCTGAGATGATCATGTCATTCTTGGTTTTACACTTATTAATGTGCTGAATTATGTTTATGTTCTTATAAATGTTGAACCAACTCTGCTTCCTGGGAATGAAGCTCACCTGGTTGTGATGGATGATCCTTGAAATGTGTTGTTGGATACAACTTGCTAGAATCTTGTTGAGAATTTTTGCATCTATGTTCATCAGGGAAATTGGCCTGTAATTCTCTTTCCTTGTTGGGTCTTTGCCAGTTTTGGATAGCAGGATGATATTAGCTTCATAAAATGATCTGGGGAGAATTCCATCATTCTCAATTGCCTGGAATACTTTCAATATCAGCTCTTGTATGTCTTGTAGAATTCAGCTGAGAAGCCATCTGGCCCAGTGCCTTTTTTTGGTGGGGAGGTTTCTTAAAACTGAGTCAATTTCCTGAATTGCTATTGGTCTGTTTAGGGTTTTAATTCCTTGTTTCAACTTGGGAGATTGTGTGATACCAGGAAATCCTCCATTTACTCTATATCTTCTAGCTTATTTGCATACAGATGTTTATAGTAATCTCTGATAATCTTTTGAAGTTCTTTGGGGTCAGTTGTGATACTACCATTTTTTTTTCTAATTGTTTATTTGGACTTTATCTTTTAGTCAATCTAGCCAGGGGTCTGGCAATCTTATTTATCCTTTCAAAGAACTAGCATTTTTTCTTGTTGATCCTTTCTATGATGTTTTCATCTTCCATTTCCCGCAATTGTGACTTTATCTTAGTAATTTAGATTTTTCCACTGAAATTAGAATTGTTAATTCTATTTAATTGTTAGAACTTAATTGTTTGTTAGAATTGTTAGAATTTAATTGTTTAATTGTTAGAATTTATTTGCTAATTCTTAGTAATCTGGATTTTTCCACTGAAATTAGAATTTAATTGGCTTTCCAGCTCCCTTAGGTGTGATATTAGGCTATTTGCTTGCAAACCCTCTTGATATGTGTGTGTAATGCTATGAATGTTATGAACTTCCTTCACAACACTGTTTTCATGGTATCCTAGAGGTTTTGATATGTTGTGTCTTTGCTTTCATTTGTTTCCAGGAATATATTTGTCTTGATTTCTGTGTTGACTCAAAAGTCATTCAGCAGCATGTTGTTTAGTTTCCCTGTCTTTGTGTGTTTTGGGGGGGTTCTTGGTGGGTGATATTTATTTATAAATTCCACTGTGATCTCAGAAACTGCTTGGTATTATTTCAATCTTTTGAAATTTGTTCACACTTGATTTATGCACAAGAATGTGATCAATCGTGGAGTATATTTCATGTGTTGATGAGTAGAGTGTATACTCTGTGGGTGTTGGGTAGAGTGTCCTGTGGATGTCTATTAGGTCTAATTGGTCAAGTGTTAACGTTCTGGATCTCCTTGTTGGTTTTTTGCCTCAGTGATCTGTCTAGGGCTGTTACTGGAGTATTAAAGTCTCCAACTATGATTATATGGGTGTCTATGCCCTCTCTTAGTTTTATAGCAATTGTTTATAAACATGGGCGCTCCTGTGTTGAGTACATATACATGTGAGATAGATATTTCTCACTGGTGAATTGAGCCCTTTATCATTATGTAGTGTCCTTTTTAACTTTTATTGGTTTGAAGTCTGTTTTGTCTGATATAAGAAGAGCTACCCCTGCTCTTGGTTTTTTGTTTTCTATTTGACTGTAAGATAATTTGCCAGCCCTTTACTTTGAGACTGTGAGTATCCTTTGCAGTGAGATGGGTTTATCTAGTTTGTTGCTCTATGCCTCTTTAGTGGTCCATTTAGTATAGTCATGCTCAAGTTAATTATTGATATATGAGGGGTTATCCCTGTCATAAGGCCCTTAAGAGGTTACTTTACTATTTTTTTTTTATTTTAGATTTTGTGGATGATCTCTATGCTCTGTTAACTCTGCTTGCCTGTGCTTTTGTGAGGGGTGGAACCATTCTTTCATTTCTGTGTTCAAAACTTTAAGCATCTCTTGAAGGGCTAGTCTGGAAGCGGCATATTCTCTTAGAGATTGGATGTCTGGGAAGGATTTTAATTCTCTATCACTGATAAAGCTTAGCTTAGCAGGGTATGAAATTCTTGGCTGGAAATGTTTATCTTCGGGAACATTAAAGATGGGAGACTAGTCCCTTCTGGCTTGTAGGGTTTCTGCTGAGAAGTCTGCTGCAATACTGATGGGTCTTCCCTGGCTGGTGGTCTGACCCTTCTCTCTAGCTGTCTTTAGTACTTTTTCTTTCATGTTTACCTTGTGGAGACAGATTACTATGTGTCTTGGGGGTGGTCTTCTCATGTAATACCTTGCAGAAGTTCTCTGAATCTCTTGTGTTTGGATGGTCACCTCTCTAGAGAGATAGGAGAAAATTTCTAAGATGACCTCATGGAAGGCTAGTCCCACACCTCTTGTAGGCTCTGCTCATTCTTTTTGGGCCTTTTCTCCTTGTTTTTATCAGACAATTAGTTCAATATTTTGATCTTCAAGCTCTGAGGTTCTTTTTTTTTGGGGGGGGGGTCTGGATGATTCTGCTCCCTAGGCCTGTTATGTGCTTTGAAATTCCAGGAAGGAATTTTTCATTTCCAGGGTTTTAGATTGGACCTTTCTTATATTGACCAGTTCAACTTTTATTTCCTACACAGCTTTAGTTGCCTGGGTGATCTCTGCTTCCATCTTCTTGTGGTTTTTCTTAACTATTTTTGCCATCCATTGTCTGAATTCTGTGTCTGTCATCAGGGACAGGTCATTCTGAGTGAATTCCACTGTATGGGGACTGGGAGGTGTTTTTGTAGGTGATGCCTTTTTTAAGGCTTTGAGGATTGCCAGTGTTTTTCCACTGGCTCTCCCTTATCTGTGAGGAACTACTCTTCTCTTTTTAATATTTTTTAGTTTTGTAGTTAGATATGATTTAGCTGCCATTCAAAATGGCTCACACAGGGAGAGAGAGGGGCATTTACTCCTGCTCTGCCACTCTTGCTAGGCAATGCTCAGAATTCAAAGTGACTTTCTGTTGCAAAGTTATTCCCACAGTCAGGCCAGCCAGACTGCTTTCAGACCCGATTGTGCACTCTTTGTGGGGATCAGGATGGAGTATGGGCCCCATGGCAGCTGGCAGCACTGCTGGAGTTTTGGCTTTGCAGCCCAGAAGCACTTCCACTGAAAAACAGGGCCTCCAGGTACCTTTCATGATTCCTCCTCCTGTCAAAGGCCTGACTCAGAACCTAAAAGCAGCAAATTCCCTGTTGCCAGAGAACCACCTTATTGGGCATGTGAGGCTGGCAGGCAAACCCTCCTGGTTTGGGGGGAGGCTGGCCACCAGGTGCTGGTGGTGAGCACCAAGTGACTGGAATCAACAGGTGAGCTTTCTTGGTCTGGGAGCTGGCTGTGAGGCACCTCTGGTGGGGAATGAACTCTTAAGGGTTGACTGGCAGTAGGTGTTTTCAGTATGGGTAGATTTCCAGCTCCATGTGGGCTCCAGCAGCATACCACGGTGCCCTAACCAGGCCTCCTCCCACATGGGACTAAAGAACCATGCAGCAGGGAGGAGGAGAACTGTCCCAGACTGTGTCAGAAGCTTCTCTTGCATACAAGACAGGATTACAGATCCTGTGTGAGCCTGATGCCTGGTGGGGAGGGGGCTTCCTGGCTCCAACATCAGCTACCTCCTTGCTCCCTATGCATTCCAAGAGTCCTCTGTGAGATGCAGGGTGCTTTCTCTGTCCAAATCTGCTTAAACTGCCTGAGTTTACTGGTGGCTGAGTTTGTCCTAACTGTTCTGCTCTGTGGGAGGTACACTTTGGCTACTCACCGGTGGCCATCTTGGATCCATCTCCATCTCATTTATATAATTTATTTACTTTTAATTTGGGTCTCACTCTGTCACCTAGGCTGGAAGGCAGTGGCACAATCATGGCTCACCACAGCTTTAACCTCCTGGGTTCAGGCGATCCTTTCACCTCATCCTGTTAAATAGCAGGGACTATAGGCATGCACCACCACACCTGGCTAATTTTTTTACTTTTCTTAGAGACAAGGTCTTGCTATGTTGCTTAGGTTGGTTTGAACTTCTGGGCTCAAGCAATCCTCCTGCTTTAGCCTTTCAAAGTGCTAGGATTACAGGTGTGAGCCACTGCACCTGGCCTCATTTATATAATTTTTTTTTTTGAGTCAGAGTCTCATTCTCTTACCCAGGCTGTAGTGCAGAGGCATGATCATGGCCACTGCAGCCTCCACCTGCTGGGCCTGAGTGATCATTCTGCCTTAGCCTTCCAAGTAGCTGAGAATACAGACCCATGCCACCAAGCCTGGCTATTTTTTAATTTATTGTAGAGATGAGGTCTCGCCAAGTTGCCCAGGCTGGTCTCGAACCCCTGGGTTCAGGTAATCCTCTTACCTTGGCCTCCCAAAGTGCTGGAATTACAGGCGTGAGCCACTGCACCCAGTCTTAATTTTAAAAAATATTAATATGCCTTTTTACACATAATAATATGTGTAAAATTATATAAACATATATAATAAACAATAAAATTAATTTTAATTTTAAGATATAATTCATCTTAGTAATTTAAAACAAAAATATGTTACATTGAATCACAATCTTAATAAAGTAATAATTCCTTAACAAACCGTATTTATTATCTTGCATACACATTCATTCTTTTATGTAATTACAGGTTGAGCATCCCTAATCTGAAAAAATCCAAAATCCAAAATGTTCCAAAATCTGAAACTTTTTGATTGCTGACATGATGCTACAAGTGGAAAATTCCACACCTGACCTCATGTAACAAGTCACAGTCAAAACTTTGTTTCAAATTATTTAAAGTGCTGTATAAAATTATGAGAAGGGACCCAAAACAATCCAGAATTATTTTTTTGTGGGGCAGGACCTTTGTAGTACAGGCTTCCCCCTGCTAGGTAAGAGTCCTAGGAACCCATTGGCATCAGTGTACCACCAGCTAGTGTTGTTGTGAGAGGCTGCATTCGGCTTCAGTGAAACACTAGATCCCTTTTATTTTTATTTTTATTTATTTATTTATTTTTTGAGTTGGAGTCTCACTCTGTCGCCCAGACTGGAGTGCAGTGGCCGCTCCCGGCCACTGTAGCCTCGACCTGCTGGGCTCCGGCGATCCTTCCGCCTCAGCCTTCCAAGTAGCTGGAACTACAGGTGCGCGCTACCACGCCCGGCTAATTTTTTGATTTATTGTAGAGATGAGGTCTCGCCAAGTTGCCCAGGCGGGTCTCGAACCCGC
>CAUYQG010052451.1:0-18372 GCA_963574415.1 Tarsius wallacei
AAATTAGCCGGGCGTGGTAGCGCGCGCCTGTAGTTCCAGCTACTTGGAAGGCTGAGGCGGAAGGATCGCCGGAGCCCAGCAGGTCGAGGCTGCGGTGGCCGGGAGCAGCCACTGCACTCCAGTCTGGGCGACAGAGTGAGACCCCAACTCAAAAAAATAAAAATAAGCATCATAGTGATGTTAGTATTTTTGTTTAAAAGTCAATCTAGCACAGGGTTGTCAGATTTAGCAAATAAAAAGAGAGAACACACCAAGCTGAATTTCAGATAAAAGGATAATAATTTTTTTGGTATAAGTATACCCCATGCAATATTTGGGGGCATACTCATACTAAAAAAAATGTATTCGTTGCTTCTCTGAAATTTAACGTTAACTGAGGGTGCTGCATTTATCTGGCAACCCTCATCCAGCATCCTTGCCACACTGTGGCTTGCCGTGGAAAGCATGGATTCTATTTCCAGGGTCAAGAACAAGTGTCGGAGTATTTTAGCTGGCTCCATCTGCCAACTTCACAACTTTGGCACATTAACAAGACCAGGAAAGCTTCTTTTGCAGCAGTAGAATGCATTTCCAATTTGTCATTTCACTTTCTTAAAAGGAGGGAGACCTTACCCACTTGCAGAGAAGATAAGAGCTGACAAGTAAGAGGAGAAAAAACTGGGATAATCAGAAAGGGAAAGAATCTTTATCAGAAAGTTATAGAATTAGGAACAAATAAGTTCGAAGCAAGCCTGTCGAAAACAACAATAAAAATGTCCAGGATAGCCAGATCCTTGTAAGAAACTGTAGTTTACCAGAAATGGAGACTCACATAGAAAGACAGAGAAAAAAAAGACAACAAAAGTTTGCATTTTTTCCCTGGTAAAGTAGTTTTTAAAAAATTT
This sequence comes from Tarsius wallacei, assembly GCA_963574415.1. NCBI lineage: Eukaryota > Metazoa > Chordata > Mammalia > Primates > Tarsiidae > Tarsius > Tarsius wallacei. The sequence continues at coordinate 885 of CAUYQG010052451.1, forward strand.
CTGTCACGAAGTTAGATATTTTGTGGGAGAGAAACTTACTGGGACGTCATACCTGTCTTTCTGATGCCTTATTATAAGTTGGTTTAACTTACAGCTGATGGTAAATGCATTTATCTTTCTTTCTTTGGCTAACATATACCTCCAGGTGCTTCTCACTCCTCTACTAAAATATGGTGAGCTTCCACAGTTTTGCACCCTTGGTGCCAGTGATATTGCCCACAACACATGAAAGCACACCTGAGATGTTACATAACCAGGGCAACTGTTCTGCTTGTTGACTCTGACCCTCTGTAGACAGCAGCATTTCCCAGGGCGCTCCATGCCAAGGTCTGGTGGTAATACAGATTCTTCGGATTCTCCAGTGGCCTCCTGACTGACATTGTGCATCTCCACAGGCTTCCCTCATGACTCGAACCCCAACACTCACGGAAACCACAGGTTCATGGGGTTTGTTTGCTTGGATGAAGGTACAAACAGTGGGCTTCCTTTTTGTTTGGAATTGGGTTGTGGTTTCGGTTTTTCTACCAAAGAAAGCAAAGGGAGAGCAAGGGATATTACAGAAATGTTAGTTACATGAAAAGAAGAATGATGAATCTTGTTGGTAACGGCAGGATAATCATGAATGTTGCTTTACATGGATTGAACTCTCTTTTTTTAAAGATAGAGAATTCTCAGGAGAGGCAATTATTTTACAATCATCACAAACAACAACAAAATAATTTGCTGTTAAAGGGCAAATGTATCAAAAATGTGAAAAAGAAGACAGAAAATGAAATCTTGTAATTTATAGAAGGATAGGGAGAAAAATTATTTTTTGGCCCAACTTTCTCAAGGCCAAACTTAACTTTTTATTTTTATGAACAGAAAGTTTACTGTTGCCTTTTTGTGTTATAGATGAATAGTTGACCCAGTTTTGAACAGGGCAACACTTTTGTTCGTTTTTAGCAAGCACCCTCATCACTGACAGTGAATTAGTCATTGTAATGGTCTACTTTTTAGCAGGAAATGGATCCATTTGGTGTGTGACCCATTGGAATCAGACATGAAATACTTAGGGAAAAGGGAAAAGGAAATTTGCAGTATGTAAGAACATGGAATTAATCTCCAGTGATTGTGAAAAAAAAAAAATTGGACCTCAAAATTAAGAAAGACAAGAACAAAACATTCAGCCCTTTTCATACCCAATGCATACCTTAAAAGATAATTTCTGACAAGGTGCAGTGGCTCATACCTATAATTCTAATACTTTGGAAGGCCGAGGTGAAAGAAATCACTTGAGGCCAGGAGTTCAAGACCAGCCAGGCAACATAGCGAGACCCTGACTCTACAACAAATTTTTCAAGTTAGCCAGATATGGTAACGTGCACCTGTAGTCCCAGCCACTCAGGAGGCTGAGGCAGGAGAATCGCTTAAGCCCAGGAGTTTAAGGCTGAAGTGAGCTATGATCGTACCACTGCACTCCAGCCTGGGAAAAAGAGGAGCAAGACCCCGTCTGAAAAAAAAAAAAAAAAAAAAAAAGATAATTTCACTTCCTCATCTCCAGATACTTTCAGGAAGTGAATTTCAAATGATAGCATCCTCTTGGACCCTATGGTTTGGCTCCTTGGAATTGAAAGCGTGAGATTCATACAATCTCTCTCACCCATTCCTTAACCTGATCCTAACCCCAGTCCTTCCCCCAAACTGTAAGAGGCAGGCAAGGAGAGCCCTGCAGAGGTTGTCCTTGTGGCAGGTAGACCCTTTTTTTTTTTTGGCGTTAGAGTCTCACTCTGTCACCCAGGCTGGAGTGCAGTAGCATGCTCACAGCCACTGCAACCTCGACCTACTGGGCTCAGGCGATCCTTCCACCTCAGGCTTCCAAGTAGCTGGAACTACAGGCATGCACCACCATGCCCAGTTAATTTTTTGATTTATTGTAGAGATGAGGTCTCGCCACGTTGCCCAGGCTGGTATCGAACCCATGGGCTCAGGCAACTGTTTCACCTCAGCCGGCAGGCAGACCTAAGTTCAGTGCCCAAGCAGCTCAGGCCAGTGACTTCATTTCTCCAAGCCCAAATGTTCTTGTTTATGTGGCAAAATGGAAGCGCTCTTGGTGACTTAGCTCATAAACAAGCCAGTCATGAGGAGTTAACCCACCTGGAGAAACTAGAACAATTCCTAGTACCTAGTAGTTACACTTAGCCATGACCATGTCTATTTCAGTGCCTGAGCTTGGTGCAAGCTTTTATTTGCAGGAAAGATTCTGCTGACTGAAAAAGTTTTCGAAAAGACAGTTACTGCTTTAAGGCATCATTTCATAAATTACAAGCACGGGTTTGTCCTTGTGTCCCTTGGCCAAAAGACAAGCCCCTCCCCCTCCCACCCCTTAACCCTGAACTCCAAGTGTTAAAGGACTCATGTCTCTCACTTCCCCAGACCTGATTCCCGGGATGATGCCATGAAACTATTTCACTATAATCTCTTGTTTTTCCCTCACTAACTTTCTAAAGGGAGAAACAGCATCGTATTAATTATCTAAGCACTCAGAACTCTTCGGAGGTACATTCTCTCTATGAAAGCTATTATTATCACCCACATTTGGTGAAGCACTTGGGGATTAAAAGTGTTAAGTAAATGTTTACACATGATTATGCTACAGCCCAAGATTCACAGTGGGGGCAACACAGACAGCCCAGGAAGAGACATGAAGTCCCAGAGAGGCAATGGTTTTTGTACCAGGTACGAAAGTCTCTTTTAATTTTAGCATAAAGACAGTCACACTTCTGAAGAGTCATTCACAGCCATTAAGGATAGTCTGTATGACTTGCTAAAGAAAAATAAATCTAAACAGAGGGTTTGCTGTGTATTTTAAGAGTCACGGGTTCTGTGGAGAACAGGGTGGCAGAGAAGGGATTTTAAATAGTGGGAGAGGCATCTGGAGTGACTAGAAACTTCCTGACAATTAAAGCAGCCAGCTGCCAACGGCTGTCGCCACATCTTCCCCTCAGGAAAGAAGAGATTCTCTTTCTTGGTAGATTCTGCCTGAAGGCAAGAGATTGGGACCCTTCCTCTGGACTGATGCTTTGAAGTCGCAAGGACGTTACAAAGCATTGTATCACACCATGCTCTCTTTAAATCTTTACCCTTCCTTCTGAGGGAAGTCTCTGGCTGCTGTAGGTGTGTCCTCAAAACCCCTAACACTCCCTAAACTCTCTTTTCAACAAAGAGCAAAAAGACCTGAAACAGCCCTCAGCTGGTCTGTGCGTCTGGGCATACTCACCACTGTTTTATTTCAAGTTGTTCCCTTAAGTTGCCTGGTATCAAAGACCAGTGAAGCTGATTTTTCCATTTATGGTTATGACTTGAAAAATTCCCTTTAAAAACAAGTGGAAGAAGAAGGGGAATTTGATGTAAAGGCTATCAAGTAAAGCGTGTGTGGCACGCGGCTATAACAAAAATCTTGAAGGCCGAAGTGACTGTGGTCTGGACGCCACTGGACTAGAGGTTTTCAAGGCTGGCTAATTCCAGGTTCCTGGGAGGGCACGAGGAAGCGTTTCAGTTACAGAGGCCGTGGCTCGAACCCAGACCCTCCAGGGAAAACAGAAACCCACATTAGGAGGCAGTGCTGACAAAAACAAGAACTCTATGCACTCAGAAAGAACCCATGCCAGGAGCCAAGGGAGAAGGAGATGGATGGACTGGACACTCCGAGAAAATAATAATGCCCTGGAATATTTTTAAACATCTATCGTGCACAATTTCAGGTGATTATTGAAAGGACACGTGGTCTCAAATAAAGGACAAAAGACACACAAATCGATGGGGGAAGCCACACCCTTTTCTCTTAATGTTTAGAGGTTCTGTACACCCTCCACCCCCCTTTTGTGTTATTTAAAAACACAAGAAAGAACGAAGCAGGGAGGGGAGCCCTGTCACCAAATCCCTGCCAGAAAACACACAGTCAGTTCGAGCTTGTTAGCAGCCCCTGTTCCAAATTACTTAAAAATAAAAATAAAATAAAATCCTAACAGTCATGAAGTTACAGCCTCGGAGGGGGGAGCGCTAAACCCCAATGTCAGTGTCCCAGAGCCAAAGTCAGGGGGAAAAAAAAAAAAAGGGAGGAAAGAAACCTCACCAGTCTCCTGACAAGGAATATGAAAGCAAAATCTCCGAGCAGGGGAAGCACCCCAGAGGAGGAGAAGACTGCAGCTTGCAGTAATCTGTAAATGATTGCTGGTAAAATCCGGAGGCTTCGGGCTTGATCTGTGTTTGTTCCCCAAGAAAGCCAAGGAGGATGGTGTTAATAAAGAGAGATTTAACTGAGAGCTGCGCTTGGAATAAAGTGAGCGACAAAAAGGTCAAATTTGATCAGTTGGAGCAGATTACCCGGGCTTTAAAAGTGGTGTGGCGCTCGGAGAGCCGGGTGTGGGAAGGAGTGGAGCGCGAGCTTGATCTGGGGGGTGGAGAGAAGTCGGGACAAGTGCTTATCAGTCCGGGAAGGAGGCAGCGCCGCGCGGGGCGCTCGGGGGCTCCGGCCTGCGCCCGGACTCGGTCTCTGGCCTCCCCGGCACCCCAGCCCTGCCGCCTCCCGTCCGGACTCCCCCCAAGCCGCCTCCCAGACCATGGTGTCCTTGATCTCTGACTTGGACCCCCTGAAAGACTGGAAAGTTTTAAGGTAGGCCTGCTTTGCTTTCTCTCGCCTTCCCGGTTCAGTTCAAGGCCAAGTCCCTGCCCCCGCCCCCCGCCCCCCGCCCCACCCGTGCAGGGGCGCCTGGGGCTTCTGTTGGGATGCACTTTGTGGGGTCTCAGGGACCAGCCGGATCTGGTGGTGGGAAAGCTCCTTTTGAATACGGAAGACGACTAACAGCAGACGTCTAAGGAGAGGCATGAGAATGTGAAGTCCTCGAGTTTCACTCCAGGAGGAAGATGGGGATGCCTTTTCAGTGAGAGAGCACAGTCTTATTTCAGGGATTCCTGACTCTAGCTGACTCACTGGAATGAGGCCTCCAGTTTGCTCATTGGGTTTCGTGGGGGCGTCGAAGGGATGAGACGGGATGTGGCAAACTTTCTGGGGCTTCAGGTAGAAAAGCAGCCAACCTCCTTGAAGACTGTCCGTGGACACTTGCTTTCCTCCAGTGACCTTTATCCTCACACCCTCCCCAGGTCTAATTTTAGAAAGCCGGTCATCTAAAAACTCAGCTGATGTTAACACTGGATGAGCAGAGTTTTGTGAAATGAAGGTGTTCTGTGAATGGTCTTACAAATGTGAACTCTGACGTCTTTATCCCCGAGAGGCCCGGGCAGATTAGAACCCAAGGAGCTAAAGTTGGCAGAATGCATGCATCATCTCTACTTGAGTGTGAGGTGACGCCTGTGGTCGAGGTCCCCATGCATTAGTAAACTTAACTCTAAAGGGTAGTTCCTAGTGAGAGCATTTTTGACAATCTGTGAAATAGAAAAAATGCTCATTGGAGGAATTTTTATTTAAAGTGGTTCTATGCAATGGCATGTTTTCCAAGTACGTACCCCAAAACATGGTTTCAGAGCCAGAACAGGACCCCGATAAGGAATACCAGTGAGTAGAAGCGTGTATGTCACTGAGACTTCTTTTGTCCTGACAATTATGTGGTAGCTGTCAGTTAATTTCTTACTTCCCACTTATGAGTTCTGCATTAGTGTTTGCCTAATGCATTATTTTTGAAAGCAACATTATAGAAAAGAGCAAATTTTAAAAGTACCAATATTCCTCCTAGTTCTTTAAAAAAAATTATTGCATCTCCCTTTCCAGAACTTTTTGGATATGCATTTTGTGCACTGTGTAATATGTGCTTATTTTTAAAGCTGCTTTTTCCAGTTAACATATCAAACATATTTCCATGTTTCTGCCTCCCTTTCATAATCACAATTTTAATGGCTAAATAAGACACCATGATGCATATTTACATTGTTTACCAAATTATCCTCTTTGTTGAAAATTTAGACTGTTTCCTGCCCTCCATTTGTAGTAACAACAGCACAATGAACATCTTTGTGAATCTAGCTTTTTGCTTTTATTAAATAATTCCCAAGATTTCCAGATGAAGATGTACAAACATTTTCATGGGTCTTTCAGTAATTTTTTTCTGTTTGCGTGTTTAAACTTTATTTTTATTTTAAATTGAGAACTGGTAAAGTATGTCTGTAAATCGTCTTAGAATACAGCTATTAGAATAAATTTTGTTCTCCTTGTCTTTGTCTCATCAGCCTGTTTCTGAAATGGAAGTATTTCTTGAAAGTGCTTTCAAAAACTTTTTTCGAGTGATTAACTTAATATTATTGTACAAGTAGATAAGGCAGGGTTCAGTTCTAAGAATACATGTGTCTATGATGACAAATTGTGAACGTGTAGCCCTCTGAAAACCTTTTTAGATAATGATCCTAAGTATCAACCCATTTAAAAAATTAGTGAGACGTGAGAATGTTGTTTTGCCCCTAAATGTGTCTCTAATTTAAGTGAAGTTTCGTTTATGGCCAGAGTAAGTGAAGCTTCACAAACTTAGACTGGCGAGACGAGAAAGATAAACATTTTTATACTGACTACTCTGGTCACACTAAGTTCATTCTGTCCACACCTCTTCTTGGCAAACATTATCCCATCAGCCTTTTAACTGTGTGTGATCCTTTTCCGAGGTCACAAATAAGAGGTGGAGTTTATGAATTGCATTTTAAATTCTTTAATTGTTTGCGTGAAGCATCCTTTTGGATAACTTTGGTTCACTGAGCTGTTCACTTACCAACAGTGAGTCTCTGCCTCTAATCAGTGGGAGAGAAGCAAAGTTATAACCCAGCCTTATCTAGCAGGAGAATGGGTGTGTATTCCAAGGACACACAGGGTTGTCTGTGATATGAGCGATGTCAACAAGATCCTTCAAAATCCAGAGAAATGGGGTGAGAGACCCCATTCTAGTAAATAAAAAGAGAAGTTACTGCTCTTGTCTGATTAACAAATGAGTAGAACGTTTGGTATATAAGGCATATCAAAAGACAGAAAGGCATCACATCCACATAACCTGGAATACTTTCACATGTTGGGTCCAGGAACTCATCCTGGAGTTCGGCCAGACCTGAAAAGTGATCGCAAGGCACAATTTTTAAATCTGCTTCTGCCATGGTTGAGTGTTTTAGGATCTGATCTGCTTGCAGGATACAACTTCAGATTATAAATCTTTCTCAAGAACTGTGTATTTGAAATTATTTCATTCTGGTTCCATTTTGCTGCATGGAAAAATCAAGGGTAGGAACAGTGCCATTGACAATGTTTTAAGGACCACCTCAAAGAATGTGAAAGAGACCTAACTTCCACCAAAGGCTACGCCTACAGTCTTCAACATTTAGACTCCCCTTTGGACCACTGGGGAAGCACAGACACTACAACTTGATTCAAAGAAAAAAATCAGTCCAGGCACGGTGGCTCAGATGCCTGTAATCCCAGCACTTTGGAAGGTTGAGGCAAGAGGATCCCTTGAGGCCAGGCGTTCAAGACCAACCTGGGCAACATAATGAGACCCTAACTCAGAAATTAGTAAATAAAATAAAATAAGTAATCAGGTGTGGTGGCATGCACCTGCACGCCCAGCTACTCGGGAGGCTGAGGTGGGAGGGTCATTTGAGCCCAGGAGTTGGAGGCTGCAGTGAGCTGTGATCATGCCACTGCGCTCTGACTAGGGTGACAGAGCCAGACCCTGTCTTAAAAAAAGTAAATAATAAAAGAAAAAAATTAAAATAAGCTAAATCAACAAAAAGTATTCTTAGTACATAGAAGGAAAAAAAAAGACCCTGTAGTTATAAGAATAAAACAATATAGAAATAAGATTAGCACATGGTTTGATGCTTATCAATAATGCTGGAGGGGAAAAACGTTGCCAGTGAGAAGGGTTAAACAGGGAATGGAGCCCTGGATACCCAGCCTCCCCTCCGCCCCTGCTGTGGCCCCTGCATCACCTCTGTGGGAGGCTCTGAAAACCCCATATCTAGTGTAACTCTTCCATTTAGAGATAAGGGAATAAGCAGGAGATAAAGCGAATTGATGAAGTCACAGAACTCATTAGTGGCGCAAGCTGTTTGCTAACTCCCCTTCTAAGTTCGTCCTTTCTCCTGGGGGATTTTATTCAACACCTTTACCTCTATCCCCATCCCCCACCCCGTGCTTTAAGACAGCTCAGCCCAAATCTCTCCCCAGCAGAGGCAGCCACATGCTTGAAAGGTGTCTCGAGCTCCACGGGTCGCAGGCTGTGTCCATAATGTCCCCACAGGACCTTGTTGGCTTTCAGCTCTAGTAGGTTTATGAATCACACAGCAATCCGACTAGGTACTCACATTGGAAAGCGGCCTCCCTAATCCCTCATTTTCCCTCTTACTTTCCATTCCAACTGTTGCCAAGTCCTATCGATTTCAACTCCTAAACCCTCCGGGACTCTCCACTGTTCTCCGCCTTCCACGGCTCACTTCTCGTTTCGCGCAGAACCCCACACCCCATCCTCGTCTCCCTGCTGCAACCCTAGCTCTCTTAGTCTATTTTGCACACAAGAAGAATGAAAGCATTTTCAAAGTTATCGGTCAGATCCTGGGACTTTCCTGTTGAAAGCCCCTCCCCTTTACTCTTAGAATAAAAACAAATCTTTTTTTTTTTTTTGAATTGAGGTCTCACTCTGTCACCCAGTGCAGTGGCAGGTCACAACTCACCACAGCCTCCACCTCCTGGAATCAGGCAATCCTTCTGCCTCAGCCTCCTGAGGAGCTGGGACCAAAGGTACACGCCACCGTGCCCGGCTAATTTATTTATTGGTTTTTTTGTAGAGATGAGGTCTCACTATGTTGCCCAGGCTGGTCTCAAACTCTTGGACTCAAGTGATCCTCCCACCCTGGCCTCCCAAAGTACTACGATTATAGGTGTGAGCCACCACACCTGGCTGAAAGCCAATATTCTTATCGCAACCCACAAGGCCCCGTCAGACCTGACCCTTGTCCACCTCCCCACCTGCATATATCTCCTTCCTCTCTGCCCACAGTTCAGGTTGTTCCTGCCACAGTGATCTTTCTCCCTCAGATAAGCAGCCAAGCGATTTTGGCTTTCTTTGCATTAGCTACTTCTCTCTGGCCCGAAATTTTTCCTTAGCTATTGGCAGGGCAGGATGCTGTGTATCCTTAAGTCTTAGTTCCATGTCATCTCAATGAGGCCTTCCCTGACCTCCCGGTTTATTTTATTTATTTATTTATTTATTTATTTATTTATTTATTTATTTATTTTGCATTGGAATCTCACTCTGTCACCCAGGCATGCCACCACACCCGGCTAATTTTTTAATTTATTGTAGAGATGAGGTCTCGCCGAGTTACCCATGTGTTCAGGCAGTCCTCTCGCCTCAGCCCCCGGAAGTTCTGGGATTACATGCGTGAGCCACCACACTCAGCCTGACCTCCCAGTTTAAAGCCATCCAAAAGTCTCTTCCACATCTTTCTGATAGGTTGAACCATAGGAAGTGGCCCATATTCAACTATTCTTGACTTATAAAAACCTTCATTTCATATGGTTCAACGACTATTCTCATCATGGCATTGTCAAAATTCGCCCTTTTCGTAATGTGTTCATTTATTGATTACCTCTGTGTCTCCCATTAGAATGTGTGGTCCAGCTGGGCTCGGTGGCTCAGCCTGTAATCCCACGCTTTGGGAGGCTGAGGCGAGTGGATTGCCTGAGCCCGCGGGTTCGAGACCCGCCTGGGCAACTTGGCGAGACCTCATCTCTACGATAAATCAAAAAATTAGCTGGGTGTGGTAGCGTGTGCCTGTAGTTCCAGCTACTCGGAAGGCTGAGGCGGAAGGATCGCCGGAGCCCAGCAGGTCGAGGCTGCGGTGGCCGGGAGCGGCCACTGCACTCTGGTCTGGGCGACAGAGTGAGGCTCCAACTCAAAAAAAAAAGAATGTATGGTCTGTGTGTTTAACTAGTGTATACCCAAGTTTCTAAAAATATTTTCTGGCACATAACAGTGAATAAATGAATGAAGAACAAATGAATGAAGCAGTCGCTGTTTGTCTCTCTTCCTACTTTTTCCTCCATGGGGTCAGAGGCTTTGTGTATCTTATTCACACCTTGTCTCTAATATTTACCACAGTGGTATTGTAGTGTTATATGAAATGGATTAATTAACCAATGAATTAATGACTCCTACACCCAGTTTAACAATTCTATCTTCAGTTTCCTATTTCTGGGCCAAGCAAAAAAGTGTCTGGTTTGGTAACATGGGAAATTTTAAAATCCTCTCTGAGAATCTGATCAGCAGCTATTATTCAATTGGAATTTGTTGTTTCTAGACAAGAGAATGATCTAAAGCAGATGTTGACAAATTTCTTCTGTCAGGGGCCAGATAGTAAATACTTCAGGTTTTGTTGGCCATGCTATCTCTGTCGCAATCACACAACTCTGCCATTGTAGCCTGAGAGCAGCCATAGATAATATGTAAACAACTTACCTTGCCCATGACCCGATAAAACTTTATTTAAACAGGCAATAGGCTGGATATGGCCCATGGACAATAGTCTAACTCATGTCTATTATCTAGACTAATGATTTGACAAACAGGAAGATAAAAGTGGCTTTGACAGATAGTTGGAGAGCTGTTCTCAAACCTCACATGACAAAGCAGATATCAAAAACTCGCCTTGTTGTTAGGGAAAAAAAATTAAAAGGAACCTTGGTGGTATTTCAAAGGTCAGAGATGTTTTAGACCACGAGTACTTGATCTCACAAAGATGATTACAGTTTGGAGAAAACGCATGATTTACCACATCCCTTAAATGTTTGGATGAGGCTTAAAGCTATGACAAAAATATACTTTTGCTGTTCCCTCACGGAGTGTGTGAGAAATCCCAATTAATGAGAACAGCACATGTTGATGGAAAAATAGACCAGACCCTGTCATGTTTTAAGTCACTGCTTGGCCTCGCTTCTTTATTCGTCATTGCTTTCTCTAGCTCCTTTATACACATTTCCCTTTCACATGCCTGATCAATCTCCTAAGATGAATTCCACATTCACAGCGAGCTGTGTGAGTTTGAAGGAATGCCATGTGTGGAGACTCTTGGGTTCATGTGACATGACATCTTGAAAATGCACTGGGTTCTGGGGAAGCTGTGTAGAGCTCTCTTGGTCTTCATTGAGGGTGGGCTGGCCATCTGAAGATCAGGAATTCATCTTCTTAGAGGATAACATGTAAGAATTATTAATTTTCTATGGGCCAAGAGTTGGACTGAGGGCTTTACATATAACATCACATTGTGTCTTTGCAACTGCCTTATGCAGTAGCTCATAGGTCTTTTGCTCCCATTTGGAGAAAAGTGATACTTGGAAAGTTTCAGCAATTTACCCAAACGCAGACATATACAAGCGGGGGAATCCCCCTAAAATGGAGTTTATTAAAAATTGTGTATGTATTCTCACATGTTTAAACTTAAGACACCTTCAAAGTACTCTGTTAGATGCCATACACCTATTGAGGTGCTTTTTCCACTGCTCAAAACAGTTTTTGAACTTGTCCATTTCGATGCCTTTTAGTGCTTCTGCTATTTTTTTGTCACCTCTTCCACACTCTTTGAGGACCTTTTTCATCCTAGGAAACAAAAAAACAAGTCACTCTGGGTGAGGTCAGATGATTAGGGAGGGTGGGACACAGGGGTCATGTCGTCTTGGTTCAAAACTTGTTGAACACTCTGGTTAGAACCTTTCCCTCATATACTAATAAACATAACACACTGTTGTCTTAACTACACTTTACATAGGAAAAATTTGCACCACACAACTCTTCCTTTTTCCTTAGGAATATTTGAAGAATTATGACTTGATTACTCCTGAGTACTTTAAAAAACTTTTGCAGACTAGTGGGAAGAGAACGATGAAAATATAGAAAGCAACTAGTAAAAATCATCTAGATAAGCCAAATTATCCATTTATAAAAGTTCATACAAGAACTGGACTTTTGAAATAATTTATTGTATTGGAGAATAAGCTACTTTTTTTTTTTTTTTTTACAAAGCATGACTAACATAGCACATGACATAACTAATAATGACAAAGGTCATTACATTATGAGATCACATAAAAATGTAAAGTAGAAAAATTCCATTAGCTACGGGCTGGACTGCTACCGCCCTCACACTCCATCTCATGTCAGCATTAAAAAAAAAAATCAGTTTATTTCATAATCAATAGAAAAAATATTCACTTTGACAATATTTTTTTTCCCACTCCTAAAGGGATCTGTTCCCACAATAGGATTAACCAGCAAGATATCAGGGACAAAGCCAAAAAATCCAGATTATTTGAAACCTTGGTTAGAGAAACACAAGAGAAAATTCCTCATATATTCAAGCAAAGCCTCAGAAGATCAGAGGCCACAGTAAAGACATTTTTCCAAAATAGAGGAGAATCATATGCCTCTTTTATTGCACCATTTGGGATGTCAAGATAAACAAAGGTGGACACTAAAATAGAAAGGACAGGTTTTAATCAGCAATATGCAGTAAGGAAGAGTGTCCGAGGTGGGAACCAAACTCAACTCCTTTATATACATTTCCCTTTCACATGCCTGGTCAATCTCCTAAGATGAATTCCACATTCACAGAGGAAAGTGAGCTGGTTTCCAACTTTGGTTCACACAGAGGTAAGTGAGCGTGTTAAAGGGAAATTGGGGTGGGGTATAGGAAGCAGGGTCTCAGTAGAGTTAGGAAATGAAAAGTCACGAAGAATGAGTCCATGTCCATGTGGTTAGGCAGCTGTACCTGTTTGCAGGCAATTGTAGATGTTAGGATTCTGTTCTCCCGTAGAGACTGGGGGACAGGGTCCCATCCTTCCTGGTGATTACATTTTAAAGGAATGGCTTTCGGGTTCTTGAGAAAGACCCTCCCTGCACACGACAAAGGGACAGAGGAAGGAGTCACTCTTGTAAGCCCTTTGTATTGAAAATTCTGAGAAAGGGAGGTCAGAGGCCTGTGATCACGTGTTGACTAGTACAGATAGTCAATTCTTTTGGCAGCCGAGTGCTTTCTCGAGGCACTTGAAGGAGGCTGGGGTCACCCTAGGGTCTGGCCTTGAACTGTTAGAAACTATGTTAGGGTTTGTTAAGTCTTTTAACATTGGAGGGGGGTGGCTGAAATAATTTGTGTTGAGACTATGGGTTTTATAGCTCAAGATTGAGGCCTAGTTGAGAAGAGGGCTCAGAGGAGCCTAGCTAGAGTTTGGTCAAAAGACAGAATCTTTGTTAGTCTTCTCTTGTTCAAGGAACAAAGAGACTGTCTACTTTCCTCCGAACAGTATAAATCCATTTTCCATTTGATCACTTTTTTTTTCATTAAGGACCAGCTAAACCATCTGTTGAGACTTGGTGGTAGAGGGTATTTGCTGGATGGTGCAAGTGACTAGGAATTTAATGAGGGCATTTCTATGGAAACAAAAAGAAAAATAAAGAGTGATGGTTGGAGCAGACTCTAAACCTAGTGTCTGAGCCCAGAGGACAGCCAGTTGAGATTTTTGGACATTGACAGTCTTTAGGTGGTGATACGAGAATGGCAGTGGCACTCCAATGAATTTCCCAGTTTGCAGTTTGAAGGCTGTCATGATGGTGTAGCTGTGTGGCCACCATGGGTATTTCCTGGAACAGAGTGTGGAAGGTGCAGGAGCTCCAGTGGGCTTTCTGAATGGCCTCTATAGCAGCAGCTCCTGGCATGAAGGCTGCCCATACATGACTGATTGTGCTAATGACATCTTGGAAGTTATATCAAGTTGTCTGGCTTTAGCATACAGAAATTTATCAGATCATGGGGCAAAGGGCAGTGGCAAGACAACTTGAATCCCAATAGGAATCTGGGCAGTCATGTTTTAGTTCTCAATGATGCTAAATCGGGAGGGGGAAGAAAAATTGGAAACATTAATTTGGAGGGTTAATTGAAGGAACTAAAATACTTGAGTATTTGGTAAGAGGTGACCATATATATAGAATCCAGTTCAATTTACAGGTAAATAATATAAAGACAAGGAACAAGACTAGAATTGATAACCAACAAGCATGTGTTATTTTCCACTGAAATATAAAATTTCTATCTACAGTTACCTCCCTTTTTGATCAAGGATAAACTAAGACTATTCTTGTTTACAGAATGTTTCTGAACTCCTTCAGAACTCCATCATTCAGTTTGGCCTGATGATTTACAAAAGTGCAGCAAAAATGATAATTGACTACATAGGCCTTCTAAAGTTTGCTTTGCTGAAAAATAAGGAGTCTTAGATTGGATTTGTGAAAGCCTCTTGAGTCTAGGAAGCCAAGCCAAGAACTTGCCATCAGACTTCACCTGTAGTACCTGTAGATTTGGGTGATCATCTTCTTCTTTCTAGGTTCCCAAAATATCCTAAGTTTCTTGGACCTGCCAAAAAGTGACCATTCGTATTCACTATAAGTCTGGGAACCCTGTAAGCCAGGTACTAAACCAGTTTTTCCAAGCAGGCTTTGTAAACACCGGCTCTATAAAGTCAACCTTAGATCCTTAAATATGGCTGGTCATATCTGATTTCATGTGTCATTCTCAAACATGGAATTGTAGCCAAAGCCTTGATCATATAACCAGTGTTTCCAATTATGTCATAGCACAAGGAGGACAGATTTTTATTGAACCCATGCAAACAACTATATTGTCATGCAAATAATAATATTCAGGCCGGGCGCAGTGAGTGGTTCAAGCCTGTAATCTCAGCACTTTGGGAGGCCAAGGTGAGAGGATTGCGTGAGTACAGGTGTTCGAGACCAGCCCATCCTGGGCAACTAGGTGAGACCTCATCTCTACAATAAATCAAAAGAAAAAATTAGCCGGGCGTGGTGGTATGTGCCTGTAGTTCCAGCTACTTGGAAAGCTGAGGCAGAAGGATTGCCTGAGCCCCACCGGTTGCGGCTGCGGTGGCCCAGCAGGTCGAGACTGAGGTGGCTGTGAGCATGCCATTGCACTCCATCCTGGGCGACAGAGTGAGACTCCAACTCAAAAAAAAAAAAAATAGAAATTCAATGGTAGATTCTGAATTCTGTAGGCCCAGGTAAGGAGAAAAATATCAATGTTTCAATTTTGTTTACAAAAGTATAATTTACTAGATATTTATGGGTCGTTGATAGCTGAAGAGGAAAGGAAAGAGGGTTTCCTCATATCTGGAAAACAGCATTAAAAAACCAGCAATGTTCCAAAAAAAGTCATAATAAATTGTGATCATCCTTTGTCAGTTTACTAAGTCCAATGTACTTAATTTTGTTCTGTTGATCTTGGGGTGGCAGTTTTGTGAACCTGTCATCTTCTCTACCAGGGTTCTAGAAATCCTGACTCAGTTCAGTGAGATAATCCCAAAGGTATTTAAGCAATGCCATCAGAAGCTTGTATCCCTGAGTACCTGCCATGGATAGTCCTTTTTACAAAGACAGAGCATGTTGGCTTGAGCGATTTGCACTAGCTTTTAGGAAAGCATCAGGGTCAAATAGTAACTATTACTAGATGACAAAATCCTTAAACTCACCATGGTCAAAGATCTGATGAGAGTTCATTATAAAAAGAACACAATTGCCAAGGAAATGTGGTTGTTTCTCTGACATGTAACATTTTCAAATAACTGGAATTCTGACGGATGACATTATATCATTGTTGTCTAATATCAGGCAAAGCAGCATGGGACTGCATTCTGGAGAGCAAAAATAATTTTTTAAATATGGCACATACCTGCACAAATATAACCTAGGGAAGGTTAAACATATCTTTTTATTAGATAACGTTTTCCATGCAATTCAACTTGGCATGTAAATTAAATTATTTTAACTTATTTTCTCTTTGCAAGGTGACAGAACAGACCCTTTGAGATTTTCCAGAGGCTCTTGGGAAATCTCAAAGTCAGTTTGATATCAGCAAGCCTTCATTTAGGATTTGATTTTGGGAAGACAAAGTTGACAAAAATATCAGAAGGTTTGAGTACTTGACAAAAAAGGATCACAGGTCACTGTGAAACAATACTCAGTTACCTATTTAATCAAAGTGACAATAAAATAACTCAAAAGTAAATATAGGAGGTAAAACAATTGTTTTTAAAACCTTAGTTCTTTTAAAAGTGAGGAGACTTGGTTCTCTTGAATAATCAGGGACATGGAAAAGGCAACATGAACCACAGAAAATCATTTTGATGAGACAGAATCCCTGTTTCCTAGGAAGTTTACTGAAAGTTAAAAAAATCCTTTTATAATATCTTATTAAAAGCAGACCATTAATTCAGGAAACCCTCATTTAAAACAAACAAACTCTATTTTTGTATCAGTATAATATTGACATTAAAACTTATTTTTTTAAAATGTATACCTGCAAGTGGATTGCCTGAGCCCACTAGTTCAAGACCAGCCTGGGCAACTTGGCAGGACCTCATCTCTACAATAAATCACAAATTAGCCAGGCATGGTAGCACGCGCCTGTAATTCTGTCTACTTGGAAGGCTGAGGCGAAAGGATCGCCTGAGCCCAGCAGGTTAAGGCTGCGGTAGCCATGAGCATGCCATTGCACTGCAGCCTGGGCGACAGAGTGAGACTCTGACTCAAAAATAAAAATGTATACCTACATTTATTTAATCTTAGCAAATCTTGATCTTTGCTATGAACAGAATTGTATCTCCCCAAATTCACATGTGGAAGCCTTAATTCCCAATGTGGTAGTATTTAGGTTGGGGCCTTTGGGAGATCGTTAGGTTTAAATATGGTCATGAAGATGGGGTCCTCATAATAAGATTAGTGCCCTTGAAAGACGAGACATCAGAGAGCTCCCTCTCTCCACCATGTGAGGACATAGCAAGCAGGTGCTGTCTGCAGGCCAGGCAGAGAGCCCTCACCAGAACCATGCTGTGATTGGTTTGATCTCAGATTTCTACCCTCTAAGAAGATACATTTCTATTGTTTAAGCCACCCAGTCTATGGTATTTCATTATATTAGTCTGAGTAGACTAACACAACATCACAATAAAATTTCCATGATCAAACTTTCTAGATCCATATAAGTTTTATCGTATACTTTCCATCTTTCTCATTCTGGAACAACCAACCATTTTACTTTAGGACAAAATCACTCCCCTTTTTTCCTTAACAAAAACACATTCTACATTCCTTGCATACCCTTCATTCAGTGTGGCTTCTCTTTGTTCTTTATTATTTTTAGTAGTTTAACGTATACCTATTGATTACAATTTCGAACCCTTAGAGACATCTGGGAAGTGGACAATTGTAAACTATCTATTATATACCAGTATTCTGTAGCAGATGAGCAAATTGTATGAATATATCATCTAACAATCTCTAGTGGTATATAATAGATAGTTTACAATTGTCCACTTCCCAGATGTCTCTAAGGGTTCGAAATTGTAATCAATAGGTATACGTTAAACTACTAAAAATAATAAAGAACAAAGAGAAGCCAC